>JAYDZE010539403.1:0-14778 GCA_034509125.1 Monilaria moniliformis
GTATTGGAATGGAATGACTATTCCTAAACTAATAGGAATGGTGATTCCTATTGGAATCGCGATTCCGACAAAAAAATATAATCAAGCGAAGGAATGGAATGGAGGTAGGAATGGTCATTCCATTCCCACCCCCATTCAATTGTACCAAGTATGGCATCAGTGTTTTCAAGACTTGAATATATACACAAAAACATAGGCGCACTCGGTCTGGTCGGTCTGGATCAGACTCCCGGCCCAATTCCTACCCCAGCTTAAATTCAATTCGAATCCGGACACAAACTCAACTCAAATTTGACCTAAAACTCATTTAATAGCATGTATTATAAAAGTAAAATTTACTATAAATAGAAATTAAATTTATAATGAATAAAAGTGATTATTGATACAATGATTATGGATAAATATAATCAGATTACAAATATTTATTCTTATATATAAAAAAGACTATGTTAATCAACATAAATTATTGTTAACAATTCCTAAAAAAATTGCAGTTAACAAATAGGGTCGATTCTAAGCCACACGTGCTGTACGTCATTGAAGTGCGGAGAACTCGGAATCGAATTTGTGTACAGGGAAAATGTAATATATCTGACTTTTATTATGAAAATAAAAATAAAAATAAAAATAGGTATATACTTGAAAGCTAGAGTTGACCGGAATGAATGATGATGGAGTATGCAGATATATGTATGGATGTGATTCTCATGCATGTACCACCACTTCCAGCCTTTCCGCCCCATACCAGGATTTCCAGTTGTCAATATTGTCTTTTTGAACTTTTCTCCGCACCTTTTCCATTTATGATGCCTTTCCCTCCTTATTCTCCCGCCTTTTTTACTTTATTTTTTATTTTCAACGAAGTGTTGATGTACAAAATACATATTAGGATAGAAGAATTTAGGATTCACCAAAAATCAATGAAATGGCATCACGTAAATCTATAAGTTCTACTTCACGAAAATTTTCTATGAGATAAAATAATGCTCTCTAACGAAAAGCAAGCTCAAACTTTGTACCAACTACGCAATATGGATGAGCCTTTTTTTTTTTTTTGTATACACACTTCAAAAGTGCATTCCCCTCAGAATATCCTGGAATTATATTAGTACTTCAAAAAGTTATATTTTACATAATATAGATTTAATGTTGGGAGTGGGAGGGGATATTTTGTTTAAGATTTATATTTTTACAAAAAGAAAGGTGTATTTAGATTATACAATGCATATATACTATTAATCAAAATGGGAACTACTGCATGGAGATATAATTTTCAATGAATTTTATTACTCCAAACAATAATTTACAAGTAATTCAAATTATTAGTAAAATAGATAAACTAACTATAGTCTCTTAACATATTGGCTGAGGTGCACGTATTTTCTTTAAATTTTGATCAGGATAATTGAATACTCCATTTTTAAGAAAAATTTCACACTTCTAAAATGTCTATTCCAATTCGAAAGGAGTAACAAGATTCGGTTAAGCAATTATAACTATCTCTTTAGACATTGTGAAAGCTTCTAGAAGGATGTCGGATGTCGGATGTCGTTCAATATCGTATTTCTTCAGTAGATGTCAACAGTTGTATCTCTCCGTAATATGCGAGTACACCAGGAGAAAGTATTTTTACTAGAAAGTCTTCGGTGAAGGATTTCTTCAAATGGAAGAAGTTCAGTAGTAAGGTTTCGGTAGATGTTGCTACTGAAATTTAGTGGAGGAAAGAGAAGTTTGAGAATGAACAATAGCCTTTGATGTAGGCTATAAATAACTATTATTCATTCTTGGTTTAATAGAAGTTAGTATAGCCGACACAGTTAACATTACTCACAGCGTTCATGTGATTTGTAACTTGTACTCTCGTTCTAGATTCATAGTGACACACTTGTAGCTCTTCGTCTCTTCTGTGGACATAGATCTTTTATGATCGAACAACATAAATCTTTCTCTCTTTTATTTTCGCATATGTGTGATTGAGTGTTGTGTTGTTTATGATATTGAATTACAACAAGTGGCGCCGTCTGTGGAAAACAGCACAATCATCGCAATCAAGAGAATACTGTAATGCAAAATCTATGTTAAAGAACCTGCTCATGGAATTCAAGGCCTGGCACAAGAAAGAATGACATCACACTATGTTGAATTAAGATGAAAACAATGTTGACTCAACCGGGAATATCAGACGTCTTAAAGAATGATAAGCTACCAAATAAGAGCGAGTAGATGAAGAAACATGAGAAAATATTGCAGAAGGCACACAATGTTATAATCTTATGTTTAGGAGATAAAGTACTGCAAAAAGTAGCCAGAGAATAAACTATTGCAGGAGTCTGGACAAGCTTGAGTCGATTTACATGACGAAATCGGTGGCTAACCGTTTGTATATGAAGCAGAGACTTTACCCCTACAAGAGTCTTGAAGAAAAAAAATCTTCTTGATCAATTGGATAAGTTTAATAAGGCTCTAGATGATCTTGAAGACATCGAAATTAGCTTTGAAGATGAGGATAAAGACATTATGTGACTAAAATTTGGTGGAGGAAAGAAAAGTGTGAGAACGTGCAATAGTTTGCGTGGTAGTTTATAAATAACTATCGTTCCTTACTCGGTTTAATAGAAGTTAACATAGCTAGCAAGGTTAGCCCGATTAACATTACTCATAACATAGTTCATGTTATTTGTAACTTGTATTCTCGATATTGATTCATAGTAAAACATATGTAACTTTCGTAGATGTAGATCTTTTATCATTGTACCACGTAAGTCTTATTCAGATCAAAATATTCCTAACATACTCTTTTCCTTAGGTATGCACTGTCAATTTAGTATTGGGGTTCGGTGTTTGGAAATTGAAATAATTTAAATAGAAGCCATATGTAATATGATTTGTTTATAGCTATTTGTCTATTCATGGTATCCTATAAATTATACTAGTGGATACCAAAACAAAAGAAATATACCGAAGATGTTATTGCCAAATCTGACGCTTTCTTTTGTTTTATAGGAAGACTTTTTCTTTTTGTAAGTGTACGTCAAAATCAAGAATAAACATTTCAGTTGCACTGAAGTATATAGGAATAATCAACTATAAGTTGTTGGGCCTGGCTTATTATTTCTTAAAGTAGAAGGAGTTGCCGTGTACTAGCTTAGCTTTCATTTATTTAATTAAATTGCCAAGAACTGTCATATTGGGTAGGCGTTAATTTCCAAATTGCAATACATACTTAATTTATTCATTTGCTCCTTCATTTAAATTTGATCGCCATTATTTCCGACTTGAGAATTTTTTAACTTTAGTTAGACGAGATCATAACACCAAGCTTATCTTTTCCAACACTCATATAAAATTATTTTCCAACTACGAGATTTATTTATGAACATGATATAATAATATAAATTTACAAACAAAAGTTAATATGAGATCTTCTCTCAAAATGCTTATTTAGATTTTTACTAGCTATATTTTGATATTAGTATTCACTTTAAAGCGTTAAATTTTCAACTATTACGACCATCATTATTATTTTAATCAAACATTTGGCATTATAATCTACATTCTAAAACGCGCCATGATAAATCAATAAATAAATAAATTTGCACTATTATTTTCTCATTAAAAAAAAGAAACAAAAGAAAGAAGTACGGTACCATTGTCTAGTGTGGTATGGCTTAAAATAATGTATTAGTTGATTGATTAATATAATAGTTGGTGAAAACCAAAGAAATTATAAGAATTATGATATATTCCCGTAATTGGAAGTCGACGTTCTTCACCCCGCGTCCGCATTAGTATATTCACACTTGCCCTTCCTCCGCCGCGCCGACGCCATGAAGGAAGACCCTATCAATTCAGCCGTCGCCGACGTACAGCAGCAGCTCCACTCCCTCTTGGACTCCGTCTCCCGCGTCCAAATCCTCAAGGGAAAATGGTCGCTCGTAACCACCAAGCTCACAACTTTAAACAACCGCCTATCCGACCTATCTACTTCCGCCGCCGCCAATAACCCCCTCTCCTCAGATCTCCTCCGCTCCGTCTCCTCGACGTGCTCAGCTGCCGCCCCCCTCTCCGCACTCTGCCACTCCCCCACTCCCCCCGGTGGCAAGCTCAAAACCCAGAACGACATCGACTCCTTGTCGGCAAAGCTCGACGCCCACACCAACGATCTCGAGGTAATCGTCAAAAGCGGCGTGCTCGCGGAGAACGCCGACGTTTCCGCGGCTATCGTCTCCTCCAGTAGGAGAGAATCTGTCCGGGCCGAGGTTCGGTATTTGATGACCCGGCTACAGATCGGGTCGACCGAGTCGAAGAGCTCCGCCCTAGAATCGCTCCTCGGTTTATTGCAGGAAGACGGTAAGAACTTGCTGATTGCGGTGGCGCAGGGGATAGTTCCAGTGCTCGTGCACCTTCTCGACTGCAGCAGTTCTTCCGAATTGAAGGAGAAATCAGTGAGCGCGATCGCCAAAATCTCGACCGAGGATTCGAGCAAGCACGTTTTGCTGGCCGAGGGTTTGGTATTGCTGAACAATTTAATGCGGGTGCTCGAATCCGGGAGCGTATTCGCCAAGGAGAAGTCGTGCATCGCTCTAAGGGTTTTGAGCAATTCCAAGGAAAACGCGAGGGCAATTGGATCGAGAGGAGGAATTTCGTCGCTGCTGGACATCTGTCGGGAAGGCACACCCAATTCGCAGGCGCTGGCGGCTGGGGTTTTGCGGAATCTAGCTGTTTTTGAAGATGTGAGGGAGGATTTCATCGAGGAAAACACAGTCTTGATATTGCTGGCATTGTGCAATTCAGGTACAGCATTGGCGCAGGAGAATGCGATTGGCTGCTTGTGCAATTTGGTGGCCGAAGACGATGATTTGAAGCTGCTAGTTGCAAGGGAAGGTGGAATTCAAACGCTCAATGATATCTGGAACTCTGCTCTTACTGCTCAGAGTCTGGAGGTGGTTGTGGAGATGGTGAGAGCAATGGCGACGTGCCCAAACATCGCTGAATTCCTCGTTGCAAACGGCTTCCTAAGCCGCATAGTTAGTGTTCTAAGCTGCGGCGTTTTAGGGGTTAGAATCGCAGCTGCCGAAGCTCTCTCTCATTTGGCTTACAATACCAAAATAAGGAAGGGATTGGGGGAAATGGGGGGCATTCCTCACCTTGTGAGGATGTTGGATGGTAAGGCAGTCGAGGAGAAGGAAGCCGCTGCTGAGTTGTTGTCGAATCTCATGAATTATGCCGGAAATAGGAGGATTTTCAGCAAGGAAGACAAGGGGATTGTGTGTGCAGTTCAGCTATTGAATCCTTCACTAGACACCTTGGATAAGAAGCATGTCATGTCGATATTAGGATCGCTGCTGCATAGCAAGAAATGCCAGAAACAGATAGTGGCGGCTGGCGCCTCTGCTCACTTGCAGAAGCTCGTGGAGGCCGAGGTTGAGGGTGCTAAGAAGCTCCTCGACAGCCTTGCACGGGGGAAGCTATGGGGCGTCTTTGCCCGCTCTTGACAACGCCTGAGGTGATTGTGTCTCAGTCTCAGTCTCAGTCTGTGTAAAATAATTTATCTGTTGTTTTTGCTCTGTAATTTTTTGGTTCTGTTTTGTTAGTTTTCTTACACATTGTTTATAAACTGTGGTTAAAGTTTCTGGTAGGAAAGTAAATGTGGTTAGCTGATAAAAGTTTGTGGGGCTTGTATAACTAACATGATTAGTTGTTTGTGTTCATTTATGTTCATCACAATGAAATGCAATAAACTGAATTGACATGAGGCAATGGTGTGTGTAGTACTCTAGTTTGAGCTTATTAATTCTGCAATCCCTTTGCCATTCGCCTTCGTTTTACTCGGGAACTTGCTCTAGTAAGCAGTTGCGTGAGTTGGTAGGTGAGTTTTCACATTCCCAGTCTGGAAATTCCATCATGTGTTGTTATTCTGTGATGCAAATAATTGGGATATTTGTTGATATGTATGCTTCAACTTCCCAGTGTTGAAGCATTACTCTGTCAATGGATTTTATAAAATAAATTGGTTATGTGATGTCAGTTTCAGTAGTTGTGTGATGTGGACCAGGGCAGGGCGGGGCAGGCTTTGAATTTTATATGTTGCCTAGCAATAATTCTATGATGATTGCTAGTCTACTGAGATTTTATTATAGGAGATATGGTGGAAGTAATAATTTTATTGCCAGTTTGTGCTTCATTGTCTCCTTGAGAAGGTATCTATCTCTCTTCGTCACCTGCATGTGCATCCAAGGCATCTCTTTTGGTGGTGGATGGTGTCCAAGTTTCCGATGGCTGCGGCGGTGGTTGTAACTTTTATGTACGTCCAAATTGGGTACATATTATTTTGTACTGGTGAAGATAATATGCCATGTAATATCTGTGAATGTAGATTATTTGGAGGGTATTCACTATTCAGCCATTCACAATTTTTTTAAAAATTGTTTGCATTTTGGTTTTAGAGCTTACTAATCTATTTATTATATTATAATTTTGATAACGCTAAATTCTAATGAAATAAAATAGAGACGATAATACTTTTAAGAATACTTAATTTCCTGTGCGATGAAGAAAATTATGGATAAGGTGTGGCCATTTTAGGATGATATAGCTGTCAGATGGAAGTGTTTATTTGACCTTGATGGACTATACTTTCTTTTCTTAGTTTTGTAAGTTGTGCATCTTATTAATTAAGTTATTAAAACTTTGCACGAAAACAAATTAGTATGGTGGATGTTATATGTTAATCTAAATTAGTCTTTGTTATTATTGGCTTATAATAATGACGTAAATTTTATTTTATTTTATATGCGTAACGTTCACTTAGTAATATTACTACCTGCTTCCCAATTTACTAACTAAACTTTTCAATTTAAAAATAATAATAAATTTATTGATTTACTCTCATACCTCCAAATTAAACATCTAATAAATCATTGAGTGATTCCATATGTAAGCCAATTCTTATCTAAAATATTAATATATATTTTACCATATAATTCCAAATTAAATTTATAAGAAGTAATAACTTGATCTAGTTCCCTGAATTATAAAGCCAGTTGTTTCCCATCAAATAAACTACACTCCACCTAACTGGTCGGCATTTTTTTTTCTTCTTTCAAACTTCCCGATAATACATTCTTTCATATTTTTAAATAGATGTAGCAAAGAATTAATTTTGAATCAAATTTTGCACCAATTTGCTTTGACGAAGATGTGTGTAAATGAATTTATTTACAAGTACTAAGCTGACATTATTAGTTGGACAAATCATGACAGCAACAGAGTTGCCGGAAAATTAAAAAAGGAGTCGCACAAATATCTACAGTCGTATGAGTTCATTCATAGCTCCATCCCTTAATCATTTATTTTCTTACATTATTTATTAATTATTTATGAATTTTATAATACTTGTTTAACTCATCTCTTGACTAAAAGACAACACCTATATCTCTATCCTTTAACCATCTCTTTCTTTGCATTATTCATGGAAACCTGAGATCCATCTTTTAATTTTTAATTCATTCATTATTTCTTATATTTATTATATATTCTAATTAAAATAATATTCTGAATTAATAAAATAGACAAATTTCATTAAATAAATTAAAATTACGTGATTTAAAAATCCTAATATTATATAATTTAAAATCCTACGAGCACATTATTGAAAATCGAAAATTACATACTTAAAATTCATAAGATTACATAATTAAAAATTCTAAATATATTAATCATTTGGCAACATATCCAAATCCATCTGTAGATTGGTGATCAATCTCCAGTGCACCTCAATTATTCAGGCGTCATAGCACTATTGTCTTTAGAATATGTTTTCGCCAACAAGTTGTACATGAGCGTTTTTGTTGGCCGCTTTCATAACATTTAGGTCTAGTTGAGGTATCGCACTGCTCAAGGCCGACACATTTTCCTTCTCTTTGTCGTCTTTGTTCCGATCGGACGTGCTTGACTCGAACCCCCCTGACGCCCTTCGCTCGCGCCTCCGGATCCTTCGCCACCATTTGTGGAGTAATGGTCGCTCGAGGTATGCTTCGCCTCCGGATCCTTCAGGGTCGAATCTATGTCACCCGCCCACTTGCCGACGTTCCGGACCCTCTCCCAAGTGGCGACGTACTTGAACGGTCTACCGGTGTCGTTTTGGTAAACTTGCATGGTGGTTTTAACAATATCCACCTCGCTTGCACCGCTTGGCCAAACCCTTCTCCAAGTTGTTGTAGATGCCGCATAACTTGGAGATTTCCGGGCTAACTCGACCGAATGAGCCCGATTCTTCTTCTGCATGCGCGCCGGGATAGATGTTGGTCAGTTTGCGTTGTATGTAGCGGTAACTCTGTCTCAAAATCCTTTGAATTTTAGTTGGTTTCCGATGATGGGATCCTCGCTTGTGTCAACGTATACCTTGAAGATCCATTTTGTTTTGTCCGAGATATATGCCACTCGAACATCGCGGCCCGTTAGCTCGTCGGAAAGTTGAATGTCATCCAACTGCTGGGTGGGGAGCTCTTGTGGGTGTGCCCCTTGGATGGGAGCTCGTAGGGGTATGCCCCTTGGGGTATCGACATGGGGTAAGTCGACGATTGAGCGGAGCCCGACGTGTTTCTCCCGTAGCTCTCACGAAATAACCAATCTCGCCATTGGTTTTAGTTGTTGTCGCCGAACATTTTGGCTCTCAATAACTGAAGAGTGTGAAGACGATGAAGCTGAGAGAGAATATAGATAGAATAGGTATAAAAATATGAGTGAGGGAAGTGGGGTATTTATATGAGTGTGGATGAATAAAAAAATTAAAAAATAAAGCTAGTAGTTAAGTGTCGTTGGAATTTTTTTTTCTTTTAATTTTAATTTTTTTTGAATTTAAAATAAAAAATAAAAATAATAATGACGTCAAAATAGCGTCCAAGCGCCTTGTGATTGGTTGCGGAGGGATGAGGCGCGTTGCGGGACGGCCCGCCTCTTTCACTCTGTCTCGTGCGTCCCGTCCCTCCGCCACTCTCACAATGCGTCTCGCGCTCATCCCATCCTGCCGGAACGGGCTGCGAGACGCCCGTCACTTATGCTCTAATACCATTCACTGCGCATTAATAAAACCTATCTTTCTCAAGTGAATATAACGAACAGGCAAATGAAGAATCAAACACATGAAATATGTATTATTGAGAAAAAGAAAGAAAAAGAAAGAGATGAACTGTTAGTTTATGGAAGAGTTTTTACCTCTGAAAGAACTGGCACGTTTGCTATAAAACTGGGCTATGTAAAGTTTAATTGTTAGATATTGATTTGTTTTCAAAATAGGAAAATTGTTATGAATTTATTGAATTTGGGATTTATAAGGGTAATATAATATATTTATTTTTATTTTCAAATGGAAAGTCAAACAAGTAATACTGAGAAGAAGCACATTTCTTTTTGCATTTTTGCTTCTTGTCTTTTAATTTTCAAGCCCCAATTACTTTTGGATAGGCTATTACATTATTTTAAAGGCCCATAATCGTAGTGTCCATTGGGTATATTGATTATTCCTCAGTTGGATTTACGGGTCATCTGAATGAAAATGATAGCAAAATGCGTAAGTCGTTAGAAGTAATACCAACGGATTGCGATTTCTCTTATATGGAAGAAAAAAATAAAATAGGCAACCAACAAATATTGGCAAAACCCGCAATTATTGTTAAAAAAGGAAAATGGTTCGTAATAAAGACACGATACACTTGGGCCAGAAAAATCTATGCTCAATTGAATTTTATTTTTAGCATGGATTTTGTGGGTAAAAAAGAAAAAAAAAGTAATAATAAATTAACATAATTGTATATACATAATTGGGACAATTTTTTGCATTTTCATAATTTCCAAAAATTAAAGAATTTATATCCATTTTAACTGAATTTCTATTTTAGTTAATCACCCTTCACGTTAATTAAGGAAGGCATAACCATTAATCTTTATTTAATATAAAAATATTTATTTCCATAAATTAAATTAAATAATTTCACATATATGAAGAAGATGAGAAACTTGATGGAATTGCCGATAAAATATGCAAGCAAAATGCATAGAGAATGAGTTTTGTCAATGTATGATGCCGAATTAATTTTCATTCATGTACATATAGATTTATTAGTCCTCCTAACTGTACAACCAATCGATTAAAATCTACTAACTTAATTGATTATATGATCCAGTATTTATACAGTATATATCACATAAAAATCTATGTATGATGCTTTTAAATTAAGTTCAAATATATTTTGTTATATATGCATACTAAAAATGTAATATTATTGATTCAAGAAAATGCATAAAATTTAGTAAAGAAGGTTGTAGTATATTAAAAGTTGACCAATGTTACTATATGAATTATATAGATCCATATTCATATGTTTAGTTCTAAAATATTCAATTTATTTAAAATTGATTTAAATTTATCTTCATTGTTTGGGAAAAAATTTAAAAGCAAGCACTGAAAAAAAAACATGATAATACGTATAAAAGAAAAAAAAAAGGTTGGGTAAATCCAGAATTATCCATTTCTACAATTTATAAAATAGCTAAAACAAAAAAAATTATGCGTGTTCGTATTATTGTGTTTTTAAGGATCAATTGATTCAATTCAATAATAAGTTTTGTAAAATAATAGGTAGGAGGAGCAGATTAACCATGAAATATATAGTTAATAATAGATCGATTAAATTTTTTAATTAATTATTCTCTAAATAATCTAATCAATTAGATTTGACCAATAATGCTACGATTTCTTATTCTTATTCAGTATTGATGCATTGAACTAGTTCTTCTAGGATGAAAAAAATATAATAAAAAGATTTAAAGAAATAAAACAAAAGGACCAATGTAGAAAAAAAAAAGTTGGGAAAAAAATTAATTAATCTATTTTAAAAAATTTAAAACAGTTATAATAAGAAATTTATGAATATCTTCTTATTATTGTGAGAAATAAAAAATATTTATTCTCCAAAAGTTAGGCACGATTATTGCTTCCAAAACTTTGACGCAAATATATTAATGAATAATTATAGTGATATATCTTTAGAATCAAATCAATGATATGTTTCCTAAAATAATATGTATAAGGGACTAATTAGTCATAAAATAATATAATTGATTCTAAATTTTTTTGATCTAGTTTATATCAAAATTAAGTGATATTATTTATATACAATTTATATAATTTTATCTTTTCTCAAAAGGAAAATAGATTCTGGTAGAGTTTTATGGAATGTATAAATAAACTAAACCCATACTCCGAGTT
Source organism: Monilaria moniliformis (assembly GCA_034509125.1). Taxonomy (NCBI): domain Eukaryota; kingdom Viridiplantae; phylum Streptophyta; class Magnoliopsida; order Caryophyllales; family Aizoaceae; genus Monilaria; species Monilaria moniliformis. The sequence continues at coordinate 11,270 of JAYDZE010539403.1, forward strand.
AGGTAAAAAATCACTTATTATCTCAACATTTGTCACCGACAATAAATATGACATAACGTAAGCATAATTGTAAAAAAGTATCCAATGTTTCTAAAAGTTCATGTTGGTATCCCAATAAAAATATTTCAACGCCCGAGTGACGATGTGGCACGCTGGAATTAAGAAATGACATTTCTTACATGTCCACAAATATCGTAGAGTTCTTTAATTATCACAAAAAAATGTGAGATTAAAAATGTCATTTACGCTCGGCAGCCCAAGTAGGAGGTTTTGAAGATGCCCAAATCAGGAGTTTGATGATTGCGACATATATTTTTGACATATAAAAATTCTACAAGTGAACTTCGGCATGCACATCATCATTTAGGTGCTGGAAATTTTTTATTATGGTACAAACATGATTTTCGAAAACGTTGGGTACATTTTTGTAATTATACTAAAGTGGGAACATATATACTGTAAATAGCAAACTTTAAGACGATAAATAATATTTACCTTTTAAATTATATTGAGCATTATAATAAAATTTCAGAAATTCGTTCTCATTAAAAAAATTAGCGACCATTTTGTATATGATTAGTTGTTTGCATGTGCACAAGAAATTGATGACATAATTTTAAATCTCTATTATTTTTTATGTATTTATGTAAAAAAATCACGTTTTCTTCTTAAGTTATTATGGTTACACAAATTATGTTTTGTAAATAAATAATCTCTTCGTAATATTCATTTATATACGAGACAATTTTTATCATATATGTAGAAGGGTAAAAGCTGTAAATTTTTTATTTTTTGTTTATTTTTCATCAATATATATATCTTCATGAAAACATTTATCTTTTTCCATTTTATTGAGATAAAATTCAGACATTTAACTCTCTTTTTTTTTTTCCAATACTTTGTTCGTAAAAATTTATCTTCATAAATATATTTAATTGTTTAGTTGTAGTCACCAGTAGTAGTAAACAAATAACTATTTTCACAAGAGTTAATTATACAAAAAATAAGACATCGGTTTTCAAAAATTGTGTTGTGATTGCAATTTAAGTTTGAACTTCTTAATTAAATCTTTTTTGTCATCTCACTGAAAGAAAAATATCCATCTATACTTTGGACAATTTCCACAATAAATTAGAAATTAAAACAATTTTATTCGCGATCCATATATATATAAAATGTTATTGATTTATCTAGAATATTCCGAAAAATAAATCGTGATATAAAAGTTCATATATGTATATATTAGATATATATCACATATGTATTTATAGAAATCGGTTAAACCATGTGACTACTAAAGAATCAATGACTTCATTTTTTTCGAGGTTACGACTTTATTATATAAGACTTATCATTTAATAATCAATCTCTTAATTTTACCATATAAATTTAACATTTATTATACATTATGAAATAATATAAAAGGTTAGGATGCATCACACTAATTATAGACCAAATAATCCCATCTCATATTTCTTCGGACAACACATGGGTCTAAATACTAGTTAACAATTACATATCTTAATTAGTAGCAACATATATCTACTCATCACTTGAAATTATCTCCTAAACAAACTTAAGTTAGCAAATACACACACACGCACATATATATAAAAATATATTACTAGCGCTGCTGCTAGGTTTGATCAAACGAAGATTTGGCGCGACTTGTTGGCGGAGATGACAGTGAGAATGAGGTAGACAGCAAGAGCGAAATACGAAATGGATGAAGCAGCAGTCGCCTTGTTGCAGAATACGCGGAAGTAGCCGCAAATCGCCACCCAACCGGCGTGGCTGTTACCGTATTTTCCCACGTACCCCACTGCGGTCGCTGCCGCGCACCCGGCCATCAGCAGCACCGTCACGATCTGCCGCAATTTTCGACCAAATTAAACTGAATTTTGGCTAATATTTAAACATATGAAAGTAATTAAACTAGTATGCATACCAAATCATGCAGGAAGATGTAGAAAAAGTATGCCGGATCGACTGCCTTGTTGCCGATGTAGGCGAGGAACAGCGACAGGATTGTCAAGGCAAAGACGATGAGATTTGTGTATGCGAAAAACCTGAAATTTATTTTGAAATGAAAAAAGCATGGGGAGAAATTGAATGAAAATGGAAGTATACATATACATATATCTTACTTGAAAGTGGGAGAGTAACTGTAACGGGCGTCGACCTGGATGCCGAAGACGACGGAGGTCTGTTTGGCGGTGAGCATGATCCATGCGGCGGCAAGAGTTGCAGCGGCGGCGAAAACCCTAAGGGAAATCTGGGATACGAAGAAGAGTTTGTGAGTTTTGAGGGCTGGGAGGTGGAGGGATTTCTCTGCTGTTGTCGCCATTATAGGTGGAGCTCTCTCTCTCTCTAGTATGTTTCTGGATGTCTGCAGCAAGTTATTGAATGCAAAGCAAACCGCTGGCACAAAGGAGTGATGATGGTGGGTAGTTTATAGAGAGAGAGGGAGGAGTTGATATGTAAATGCAAACGTGGTAGAGTACTTGAATTCCTAGAAAGAAGGTAGGTTCGAATTTAATACTCTTCATTAACGGTCATAAAATAGAATGGTAAAGGGGAGTTCCTCTGCTTCTCTTGCTCTATTTCGGTGGAATTGTCAACTCTTTTAGCTACGGATTTTTCTTTCTGCATACACTCATGTACGTATCCAACTTAATTATTAGATACAAGCTTTATTAAAAAAAATACTTATTTTTAGAATGTTTTTGTGACTTACAAAAAAATAATGTTCTTTGTTACATATTTTTAGAGATACATATGTACTATGTTTATTTTAATGTATCGCCATCAAAGCTTTTTCATGACACTCATTACACGAACTATAGTCATATAATTTGCACTTGCTGAGTAATGTTCCTTCGAAATTCACCTCCAATGAGTACATACTCACTTTTTTTTGGAGAACCACGTTTTAGGCACGGATCATTTCTGACTGTAATTCATTATTTATTTATGTGGATTGAAACTCTGGTATATCTCAAAAAAATTTCTAATCATTGTCATTTAAGTTAATTTTGCTTGATTATATCTCATTAAAAAAGTTAGATTATAGAAATTATTATAATGAGAAATATCTTATCAATAATTTTACTAAACTTTATCATCTTCTATCATGGCATGATCATGTTATTCTATATATATGATCGTGTCATGATCCCTTTATATAATTGTGCGGACTTGATATGCCATGATAGATTACTGTTAACAGACAGAATTATGTAATCATATTTCCCATGGAATGGTCATGAAACAGTTGTGTCACATGACATAATTTGTTATCATGTTGTATCATAATTTGTTATGCTTAGCGATATGTAAAAACTCGCATAATTCAAGAGGGCGAAATGTTATGCTTAGCTTTTTATATGATATCCATCCTTTATATATATATATATATATATATAGGGTAGTTATAAAGTCAGACCAACACTTATATGCTTAACTAAGACTGAATCTGATCCGCAAGATTGCTGAATGAATGGTGTAGA
>JAYDZE010539414.1:0-14778 GCA_034509125.1 Monilaria moniliformis
TCTGCTGGAATGTTTTTGTCATACTGCATGGTCTTTGGGATGTCGTTGAAGGATTCGCCTAGTTGGAGAATGATGCTTGGGGTTCTTTCTATTCCTTCACTGCTCTACTTCGCCTTGGCATTGTTTTACCTGCCTGAATCCCCAAGATGGCTAGTAAGTAAAGGAAAGATGAAAGAGGCCAAGAAAGTTCTGCAACAACTACGTGGACGAGAAGATGTCTCAGGTAAATTGCCATTCAATCAAACTGGTTAAGAATGTTGAAAGCGTTATGCTAAGGACTATATATTTAGCCATTTTTAAACTGCAATTTAGAAGTAGTTTATAGTTAAGTACGTTTTTTGCTCAAATTTTCTCTTAGTGAAGTTATGATTTGTAATGAGTTCTGATGGTGCTGGAGTTGAAGTTAAATGATCAAATCCTGTCTGAGCTACGAACAGGGTCGACTTCAAATCAGCTATCTAGGTTGAACAAATCTGCAATAGAGACTGTTAGGGTGGACCATATCTATAACTCTCGATGTTTAAGTTGGATGGATTATGAGAGGAATATGGTCCAATGTTGATTATACAGATAAAGTAGATGGTAGATGTCGAGTGTCTAATTTACTACTCATGCAGTTAAACAGGTGCTTATATTGGTCAGCGAGACCCTTGTGGTTGCTCGATGTAGCATTTTCCGGACATTGTAGTAATTGCTTCATGCTTGATGGACAGTAAACCCGGTTTAGGTTAGGGGGCCGAACTGGGTGATCAGATGTAATCCTGTTTAGTCGGTTTGGTATTTTTTCTCGCGTCCTTTTTCTTTGCCATGTAGATTACCTACCAAGTTGCTCTTCTGTTTCTGGCCAGTGACTTTGATACCATATAACTTGTTCTTCATATCTTATTTTTCCTAAATGAATTATGAGAAATAATATGTATGCTATGATTATCAAACCTTGTTTTTGCTCATGACATGATTTCTCTTGTTTAAGTATGTAATTCTTCTCTTGCTCTCTTTGCCAACAGGTGAAATGGCTTTATTACTCGAGGGTCTAGATGTCGGAGGTGAAACATCTATAGAGGAATATGTCATCAGTCCCGATAACGATCTTGCTGGCAACCAAGATCATGAAGTGGAGAAAGATCATATCAAATTATATGGCGCTGAAGAGGGCCAATCCTGGATCGCCAAACCTGTTGCTGGACAGAGCACTCTGGGCATGGTCTCCCGTCATGGGAGTATGGCTAACCGGAGTATGCTTATGGATCCGATGGTCACTCTCTTTGGCAGTGTTCACGAGAAGCTCCCAGAGATGGGAATGGGAAGCATGAGAAGCATGCTCTTCTCGAATTTTGGCAGTATGTTTAACGTAAACCCAGACAATCAAGCTAAAAATGAGCAGTGGAACGAAGAAAGCCTGCAAAGGGATGAGGAAAATGCTGGATCCGATGATTCTGGGAATGAATCTGACGACAACATGAGGAGTCCGTTGCTTCGCCAGGATACCACTACTGAGAAGGAGAATCAAGGAGAGCAGCTCGGCAGTGTTGGAATCGGTGGTGGTTGGCAACTAGCATACAGGAAGGATGAGAATAACGCTGGAGGTCTTAAGAGGATCTACTTACACCAAGAGGGCGGTGCTGCTGCATCAAGGCGTGGTTCGCTTCTTTCCATACCGGGAACTGATGGACCGGCTGATGGCGAATTAGTTCATGCTGCTGCCCTAGTGAGCCATTCTGTTCTCCGTGTAGATGACATCACCAGTCATCAATCTATTGGTCTGGCAACGGACAAGAAACCGCAAGCTGCTGCTCAAGGTCCTAGCTGGAGGGATCTTTTCGAACCAGGAGTCAAACATGCACTATTTGTTGGTGTAGGACTTCAAATTCTTCAGCAGGTAAATAAGCCTTTCAAATACCTTACTTTAGGCTAATTTTTTGATATGGTATGATATTTCCTGGGACTTATTCTTTCCAATAAATGGATGAAGTTTACTTAACCACTTTCATCCTAAAAACCAGCCATATTTCCTATCATCATTTTCCCAGGACAGCTAAACTTTTTGAAAGTAGTGCTTCTAAGATATGATTTTATGTTAGTAACATCTTAGATGAGGTGCCACGGATTGAAATTTGGTTCATGACTGATACACTTCTTATCCTTTTGTTTCTAGCACTTTGATGAAGTCTTTATCTTTATTTCGATTGGTTCTGTTCCCTCCAAACATGGCACTACCTTTTTGGATTATATATTCTCATATTTTTCAATATATATAGCATTAGCACTTGTAACTAATCAGTTGGTAGTGCGTCATTAAGTAATGAATAAAAGGTAATCACCCATCTTCCACCATCACTTGAAAAAGTTATGTACCATGGTTTCATTGTTTTGTTCTAGTTTATGTGAATCGTACTATGTTCTTTGATCAGTTGCTTAATCTCAAAGCACATATGAGTATGTCCAATTGAATAAATATTTATGTATATTCGCTGCTTTGGAAAATTTGGTACAGTGCCTTGTAGCATCAGATGCCTTGTGGTGTGCCATTGGCCTTATGCGCCTTTCTGCATTTTCAAGTTGATTGTTTTCTGCTTCATTTTAGTTGCTTCTTCAGTAACTTATTACTGAATAGCCCATTAATCCAATGACCATCGACATATTATCCTTGAAGCTTCTTAATGTTGATCCTAATGCTTTTCTCATCTATGATACACAGTTTTCTGGCATTAATGGAGTTCTCTACTACACGCCACAAATTCTGGAACAAGCCGGCGTGGGAGTTCTCCTTTCAAATTTGGGTCTCACCTCAGAATCCGCGTCTCTTCTCATCAGCGGTCTAACTACATTGTTGATGCTTCCTAGCATCGGTGTTGCAATGAGACTCATGGATGTTGCTGGCAGAAGGTAATTCCAAACTTCTCTACTATACTTCTTTTCCATATTCGCGATCTCGATGTGTACTGTTAGTGAATCTGTCTCATGATAAACAGGCTTTCTATCATTCAAAAATACATATAACATGGTTTGTTCATCTAGTTCTTTACTTTTGAGGATGGTAGGGTTGAACATGGTTTGTTTATCTAGTTCTTTACTTTTGAGGATGTTAGGATTGATGTGCCTAAATCAGCCAAAACTTCATGAACTTATATCAAAGATCATCATCAACTAATCAATTAGGATGTAGACTTATACCTAACTTGAGATGGAAATCTTTACTTACTAGATAGGCATTCAATTCCAGACAGTGACATTATCCAAACACTATCGTGTTCATATTCATGTTCGTTTCTCCCTGCAGATGGCTCCTCCTCTCGACTCTGCCTGTACTTCTACTGACGCTGATTATGCTGGTTCTTGGCAACGTGCTCGATCTGGGGTCAGTGCCTCACGCTGTGATCTCAACGGTCAGTGTGATCGTTTACTTCTGCTGCTTCGTGACGGGGTTCGGGCCGATCCCAAACATCCTATGCTCAGAGATCTTCCCCACCCGCGTCCGCGGGCTCTGCATCGCCATCTGCGCCCTCACATTCTGGATATGCGACATCATCGTCACCTACAGTCTTCCCGTGATGCTCAACTCCATCGGCCTGGCTGGCGTCTTCTCCATCTACGCAGTGGTCTGCAGCATTGCGTGGGTCTTCGTGTTCCTAAAAGTGCCGGAAACCAAAGGGATGCCACTCGAAGTCATCACGGAGTTCTTCGCAGTGGGTGCGAAGCAAAATGCAGAGAGTGAAAGCAACTGAAAGTGGTTGGCATGTTTTTGGGTTATATTTTTCATTGTATGTTCAGTTTCTGCAGTTGTTACATTCTTTAGACACAATCTACAAAGATTTTGGTATAAAATTAAGTTGGATGCTTCATTTCTACTGGGAACTTTTTTTGCTTGTCAAATGAAGTTTGAATTACTCCATGTGTTTCTCAGAAGTAAATATTTTGATACTTTTTTCCGCTGATCTCATATGTTGCAAGTGATCAAACTAGAATTATGTTACTAATCTTAAGAAATCTTGAAAGAAAAAAAAAATCTCTAAAGAAAAGATGATGTAACCTGGTTCATTTTTGTAAATATTTATAAGATCCTAGACTTTTTTAATCATACTTCATGTTAATAAACATAGCCCTTATAAAGAAAGTGTATGGATTTTGATTGATTCTTAAATCATACTGAAAGTGAACAAAATAAATTCTAAATTTTATTCATCTTCAACCCAAAAAATGGAATGTCCAAGCAGCCATATTACACCAATAAAATTAATCTTTTCATAAATCTGCAAATATCTAATTTGAAAACGTTAACTTTTTCCTAGATTATTGCATAGAGTAAATATGTAATATATTTATTTTATTTTAAGTTAATTAATATTTATAAATTGATTTAAATATAAAATATCTAAAAAACCAATTATATATGTACATCTATAACTACTCTAAAAAACAGTGTTTTAAAAATCGGTCCGGTTCGACCGGTTCGGCCGCGAACCAATGTGATGTCCGGTCCGATTTGGTCATAAAATCCATCAAGCTATTGAACCAGTGCAAACCGAAAAAACCGGCCAATTCAGCTGGGAACCGGCGACCGGTTAAACTGGTTTTTTAAAATTTTAAACATTTCTCAAAAATGATTTTAATTTGGATTTAATGGGAGTTGATCTATTGACCAGTATGTTGTACCTTATCCATTGGACTACAAACACTTTTCTAATATTTTATGAACTTTAAATATTCTTATACATAAAATATCTACACTACTTATTAATTCGTGTTTGATATTAACTAAACACGTGATTATTTTTATCTATTTTTTGGTCAACTTCATGAACTCTTGAGAAATAGTAGTACGTATTAAAATTATATGCAAAAATTAATCATTAACTTAAAAAACGCACATGAAGCGCGATGAGTCTAACTGCAAAATCTGTTTTTTGGTGATTCGATTTCCGGGCACATGTTTTTCGTCCTTTCTTGGGTGTTGCGGTTTTTGGGTGTTTCGGTTTTCGATATCAGTGAGATACAATGATGTATTTAATGGTTGTAATTTACGTAGACGGGGCTTCACAGTAACTTTCTGTTTTTCCAAACATCATATATGCATAAACCACATGTTGGTTGATAGTAACCTTGGCATGAATCACGATATTTTTTTATTTATCGAGCTCAACACGTGGTAGGGTAGAAAAACACCTGATTATGGACGATAAAGATTTGGATTAGTTGTACGTGGCTCAAACACATCCTATCGTTTAGGTCATAATAATATCGGAGTAACAGACAAAGGACATGATGTAGGACAATGTAACGGAAGACCCTATGTCCCTTTGATTGATTTTCCTCACGACTCCCACTTTTCAAACTTGGTACCCATGAATGAATACAATGAGGAGTATCTTGTCTATCACTGTCAATTAGAATGAAACAAGTTCCTGTGTAAGATTTTCTCATCAAAGTACAATATTAATGACACGGAGGAATATGAAAGATGTTAATTATCCTTCTAAAGAAGAAGTTTTTAATTATCATTTATTATAATTGAAAGAAAAAAAAATCTGCAAGATCCAAAATATGAAATGGTGATAAACCAACCATATAAGATCTTGAAAAGATGGCAAATCTGAAAATTTTCAAAACTTTCCAACAGAAACAAAAATTTATCAAAATGTACACAAAAATATCTAATCACAAGTGCCTCCTACTATTTAAAATTTTGCACATTTAAATACAGAAGCAAGTAGAGCAAATCAAGCTGAGGGCAAATATTCAGAAGAATTCAACAACAGCATGCTACCAAACTCACTTCTGCTGGGTGGGCGCCGGGCGCACGAACGAGAAATCGTCTTCGTTCCTCGTTTCCTGTCCATTCAGAGCGAATTCCCCATCATGCTCGTCATCAAGATGGTGGCCATCAAGGTCATGATCGTGATCATGATCCGAAGGATCATTGGACCGTATGATCAAGCTGGCCGTGGGTGGTGGAGGCGTGGATGGATCCTCGAGATCAGATGCATCCTGCTCTTCATAACCAAATCCCCGAGTCGAGTGACCAGTGGTCTTGAAACGCTGAAGCATCGCGCCCGTAGGGTGGAATGGTGACCCCATTGAAGACGTTGGGCTCGCGTTCCCACCGAAGGTTCGCGTAGGGGTGTTTCCTCCCCGCCCTTGCTTCTTCTTCACCGCCATGTGCCACTTCTTGAGGGCCTTAGACGTTTGCTCGTCGAAGATGGTTTTCTTCATGTTTGACCCCATCTAGATTTTGATAGTTTGGGACATTTTAGATAATTCTCCATATATCATAATGCATATAAATTTACCAAGAAAATCAATATATCAAGATTACCTGAGCAATGAGGGCATATAGTGGAAGTGTAATGTAGCTACACAAACATAGGACTGCCAATCTATAATATCAACACCAATTTCAAGTCATTATATCAAGAATGCTAGGAACAATGATAGATAAATGGCGTTGAATATCACTTACCCTACACCGATCTTGGCAATCACAAGTCCGAGATTGTCATGGATGCAAGAATCGATCCCAAACTCGTACTGCACATGAGAATTTTTTTCTCTAGTTAGTGACATTGTGTGTGGAGAGTTTATATCAATGTTGATAAGGTTGATGAGGGATCATTACCCAAATCCACAAGAAGTATGTCAATTGGAAAGCATTCTGCATAAAGGATTAAGTGTATTAGCATACAAGCAGAAGTCTAATTATATGCATAACTATAACAACTGCAACACTGTGGTGTATCCTTTTATTTCTCCTCTAAACTTTCTCATTTTCACTATGAGCTCGGATATGTTGGTTGTAAAGGAGAATTATTGAGTACCTGAAAAAGTGCAAAGTGTATGAGATGCAGCACCAACCGGGGCCGACCAAACCAGAAATATTTGTCGGAACCTTGAACGAGAGGTATGCCTTGGACTACTGCATGTCTCTCTGTTATCTCAAGGGCCATTTTTGTCAAAATAGCTTGTAGCTTCGTGCCGACAGCCAAGATTATCTGAAAGAAACATTGTATCAATACGTTTTTCTTCTTATATATTTGTAACTTGTATTAGTGATAAGGATCTTACAATCACAGGAACTAAGGATGCCCAAAACAGTGCTTGCCACCCTGAAATAATTTGAGCAAATAAAACAATATGTCAAGAGACTAAATATAACCTGAGGAATCGCATCAGAGCTTTATAGTAACAGTAACATACCGTGAACATTTAGGAGCAAGAACACCACAAATGATCCCCACAGAACCGGACTGTAGACGTATAAACGAAGAGGAAAGAAATAAGAGATATATTTGTGGGTAAGAGAGAATTCTGAACTGATTAAAGAAGTCATCAGGAACCAAATATTCAATCAAGAATATCTACCTTACTCCCACGACAGTCTTAAAGTCATCTTCAAGTGACCTTTTGATGTATTTTTGGAAGTTGAATTTGCTTCCAGGGGCCAAATGAACCTAAAAAGCAAGTAAAGATCTATTAAGAAAGACCTGAACAAGGAGCCAACATAACTACTTAGGTCACTTAAAAAGACGATGGACACAAAAGAGGACTCACGGAAATGAACCCATTGCGTAAAGTCAAGTAATCAGATCTGCTAACAGACCTAAAGAACTGTCGGAAAAAGCATCCCTGCATTAAAGATAAGCATCAGCAAGCTACAACGACATAGTAACCACAGAAAATCGAAAGCAGAAACAAAGAAAGAAGACATGAAGTTAAATCTCACAATGTAGAAAAACAGAGGTATCCGGGTCCAGAAACTAGTGTGTGCCCTCACGAAAGATGTCTCATGAGTAAGCCTGAATCTTGAAGGATCTGTAAGGTCCAGATAGATTGATAACCAGTAAGCGTGCCTACTCGTGTAAGGAGATACAGTAAGATACGCAAATTCATGGCAAATGAAGCAGAGTGTATGCAGTGATATACCATTAGAAAACTCATAGTCGTGGGTAGAAGTCTCCTGCTCCCATCCTTTCCAACCACGAATCTACACAACATTAGATACAACATATCAATATATGGATATATTGATTCAAAAAGCTGAGTTGTAGATCCTTTTTTTACTTATGCACCAAATGCAAACTTCTACATAATATGTTGAAAAAAGCATTCGATAGAAACCAGTTCAATAGATGAGAAAGACAAATAGATGCAAATACACATAGATAAATTAAACATTGAGATTTACCTTAAGTTTTCCAAGTGCCATAGTGATAGCACTGTAGCTCACGTGCAAGACTGCTAAAAAGAATATAAGAATATGTATCTGATGCAGTCCATCCACTGTTATAAGTGGTACACGCCCCTTCTGAAAATATCAGATTAGTTAATTGATTAGATTGTGTCTTTATTGGAACCTATACCTCTCAGAAATTCACACTTGATACCAAAAACTGCCCCAGCATTAAGAGCTATAAGGATATATCCTTCACAAGAATGTTTTCGAAATAACAACTACCAACAGAGTCATTGCCAAATACTCCACATTTTGCCCTGCATTATTCCAAGTAATTCTATGAAAAATCTCACTGTTGCACTCAGGTTCAACTAACTTGACACGGCTTATTAATTAAGTAATATTAAGCAATTCATTCTTTGATGAGGAGTTTCAATGAGAATTTACAGGAAACAGTTTCTCTATGAAAATTCCTTGTTTAATTGTACAAGGTGGGACTTGACCAATTTTCTACCTCCTTTGAGGTATATTGCTAAGGGACATATCTGTTTCAGCAGAACCACACATTACTCTTACAATATTAATTGTTAAGGTGAAAACCGTAACAGAGATTCAAAATGCATTAGCTTAACCAAAAATTATGAAAAGTAGAATGTGAAGAGAATCAAGTAAACTGGTGAGCCTAGCAGCTTCAACAAGAAAGCTTTACCTCGGCACATTTATTAGAAGATTTTCCAGCTAAAACACGGCGTTCAAATGATAAAAGTCTGCGACGACTCTCTTCCTTATCAGTCTTAATTGGTTTACAAGGCAGCATGATATCAGCAGCACCCGGAGGTATGCAGATTTCAGCAATGTAGTATTGACTGAATACAAGGGTTAGAGAAATGAAACCAAGAATCATCAACTCTGCAGCAAAGAAAACAAATTGAGTTAATAAAAACTCAATAATTTTAGCATCAAAATGAAACAAGGTAGCTGGCGATGATCTACCAGCTTTGACCTTCTCCAGCGCCTCGTAAAGAGCTTTCTTATGCCTGTCTGTTAACCACTGCAAAAATTAAACACTCCCATTATTGACATGAATTAAGCCATGCTTAAACAACAAGCAACAGGGCACAATTTTGAACAGCAAAGGAGTTTGCATCCTTCAAAAATTTCAGGAAAACGGACATAGCAAGGAAAACAGGATCAAATTTAGTACTAAAATGTGAATTAAAACAAAGGAACAAACTAACAAGAAACCAATTACATTTCTATTTCTTTTTCTTGCGATCTTTATGTTCCAAAAAGAAGACACACAATGACAGCTATGACACATGTTCACCGGCAGAAAACACAAAACCCAAGAACCAAATCAAGAAACAACTTTGCACGGCATAAAACAGAGGCCAAAACCCATGAGGTCAACGGCGTTGGATATTTCTTACCGTTCCGACTTTGTGGAGGAGTTTTTCTAGGACAATAGAGATGATTATAATCACAGCACAAACACCAGCAACTGCCCATGTTGCTGTATGCTGAAGATCTCTCTCCTTTTCCGCCGAACTCGGCTCAACAGCCATAGAAATTCACAAAACAGTCAAACAGATAAGACCCCTTCTATTTGTGTTCCCACTTCTAACAATTTGCGCAGAGATATCCAGCTATGGAAGAAAGATGGCTGAGCAACTATACTACTACTTCTTCTTCTTTTTCTTTTTCTTTTCTTTTTCTATCCGCGAAGGAATATTGGAAAAATTCAAGTCATATGCTCAAGAATTTATACACTCAGAAATACGTGTTCCGAAGATATGGTTGAACAAATAGCCAAAGATCACTGTAGTTGGTAACGACAGCCCATTTATTGGACTGTTCAGAAAAGGGATGCTAGTATGTATTTTTTAATTATCTCCACGTTTCTGTATAAATTTCCCTTAATTTACATGAGAAAGATGGAGTTTTTTCTTGTCCTTGGTTTTAGAGCGGTTATTCTTAATTATGATTATGCAAATTTGTGGTTTTGGCATGTCGTTTACGTGGGTAATTACTCTTAATCTTAAACAAATCTAGATCTGATCTTGGGACCAACTATCCTTCAAATTTAAGCTTGATTGTCAGAAATGAATCCACTATTTTATTTATTTAATAAGACTAATATTGCCCCTATTAATATTGAATCAAAATTACGATAGTAACCAAATGCAAAATTTCATGCCTTTGTGGACTTTTTATGTGAATTGACTATTTCTTAAATATTTTAATATTACCAGTTAATATTCAACGTTGACTCCATAGCATTTTCCTTTCACAAATACACACATATCAATAGAAGACCATATTGTGTTCTAATTTATTGTTTTATTGAATTAAAATCTTTTATTTTTCGAATTCGAAATCTTGAATCGAAATGTTATATTTAGTAATATAATATGCTGGATTAGTCAATAAATGATATTTTTTTCATTGAATAAAAGAGTTATCAATATTAAAAGTTTTCGGAGGACTAAATTAAAGAACACAAAGTGGTCATAAATATTGTAGCCGCCAGTTTAAAGTATAATATGTTAATTATAAGCGTTAAGTAGAAGCGAGGTATAGATTTTAATAAAGGTTATACCCCCTATTAATTAATAGAGTGATGTTAAACAGTCACATTATGGCTGCTCACATGTGTATTTTTAAAAAAAATCAGATTGATTGAGTTAAAATTGGTTTACCTAATAAAATTAAATTTATAATCTCTCCCTAAAATTGATGGGAAAATGACTATTATGTAAATGAATATTAATGTATTATTATTTTTTCGAATATATTAACTATTATATTCTTGTGTGAGTGACCACAATGTGGTCGCTCATCAATTAAGTCCCCAAACAGATAGTATATTATCATATAATATTTAGACAAGTGTGTACCAAATAAAAAATAAAAGACACTCTTAATGGAACAAGAAAGACATCATTAAAGACGTAGGTTTCGTCTAACTTTAAGTTTATTTAAATTTATCATTCAACTTTATGATGGTTGGTTTATAAATTTTGTCTCTATCAATTGGTTTACATTGTAATTTCAAATTTATAACATAAAATAACTGAAAATTAAATAAATTATCAATAAAGAAAATGAATGAAAGAATAACAAGTGAACGAAGAAGTCAATAGGGAATGTACCCTTAAAAAATAAAGGCATGATTAGGTCACACCATTTTGTGTCACGTAATTTTATTTCATATACTATTGGATTGGTACACGTACAATTAAATAAATATTACATACGATAGAAAAGATCTACAAAATTAATTACAGCGTTGAAATTTTGGCGTCAATCAAGGAATTTTTATATTAGTTTCTGGAGGGCACAATTAAGGAAGTTTGCAACTTGGCCTGCTCCACTTTATGGCTGTTTAAGATAAAATTTAATTAAATGGGGGCCCCACATCTCATGCTCATAATCAAATTCAAATCAAGTACTAATCACCATCCTGATCTTATTTTCAATGTTATATAGCTATGCTATTATTATTAGATTTTGCTCCAATGGCGGATGCAAGGGGGGCGGGACCGGGCAGCCAACTCCCTCCAACGGGCAATTTCCTCTTATCCCCGTCGGAAAACCGTTATGGTCGCCCCCTGCCTTAGTCGCCGGCCCGCCCCGAAAAGAAGATGGCGGAAAATTTTAGTTTAACATAGTAAATTCCACCCCTTTCGTTATTTAATTCTGGATCCGCCACTATTTTGCTCCATTTTTCTATTAACCTAGGCTATGCATGTCATTTTTAACTATGCCTAAAGTTTGATTTTTACCTTGTTGTTTTAGCTTTTATGAGATATTGCAAGCTGCATATCATATCTTAACTTGAATATAGTAAAAAAAAAATCCACAATAACTAATAATCAAATATATAACTAAACTAGTACGAAGTGGATTAATATCTAAATAAAATGGAATTTATAACCCACCTTTAGATGACACTTGAACTTAAGATTTCTTTGAATAAGAATATTTTTCGTACCTCAGCTTTGCCACTACAAAAAGACTGTATTGATTTTGACGTCGTTAGTAGCCCTTTTTGGAAAATTTTATCCTAATTTATATTTTGGTATTACTAGCCATTTTTCCATAGGAAGTTGTTGCACGAATTTAATAAGGATCACCAAAATATTTTGGTACATAAAATTTGTGATAGATGCTAGGTTTACAAACAAATAAGAGATGATCCATGTATTCGCGATAGACATATCATTTGTCTTGGTCTAGTCTATCTAGATCTAGTTTTTTTTTTTTTTATATATTTATTTTACCCACTTGCAAGTATGAGTTATTATTTGGTGAAGATCTACTCACAGGAGTCATGCGCGTATGAGGTGGAATATTTTGTGGACTATGTCATATAACTTAAAAATAAATAATTTTATTGTTTTTAAATTTTGAGCTCCAAAATGTCGTGATTAAAGACCCATTCCATCATTTGACGTGTTTCGAGATACATTCAAATATTCAATGTGAAATCTTGAGTTCTACGACAATAAACTTATTGTAACTAAATTTGATGTATGAAATTATCAATATTTATATAATATGACATTATTATAAAAAAGATTAAATTTCATCATAATATCTGGTATTTTGTAGTAAAAGACTGTAATTTTAATTTTATTTGTTAGTTCCGCTGCGTGTCTGCTCTCACGCACGATTATTCAATATTTAAACAGTGGTACATTTAGTAAAATGGATTTGGAATTGCAATTATATAGAATTAAATTTGAAGTTATGTTAGTCTAATTCAATTCTAAATTCTTTGTTTGGTAAATTCAAAATTAATCAATATTTGAAATTGATTTTTAATTGAATAATTTATTTATTTATTTATATATTTATATACATTATATAATTTTATATTATTTTTCTATGTATTTTGAGTTGTTTGTGCAAGTTTATATGTTGTGCGTGTGTGTGTCGCGTGTGTTTGTTATGTGTGTTGTGTTTGTGCAGTGTGTGTATCGTGTGTGCGATGTTGTCGTGTGTGCGATGTGTTTTGTGTGTCGTGTGTGTTGTGTGTGTTTATGTGTGTTTGTTGTGTGTTGTGTGTTGTGTGTGTGTGTGCAGAGTGTGAGCAGTGTGTGTATTGTTGTAGTTTGTGTGTGTGCGCAGTGTGTGCAATATGTGTATTGTGTGTACAGTGTATGTGTGCAGTGTGTGTATTGTGTATGTTGTGCGTGTAGTGGGTGTTTGAGAGGTATTCAATTTTATATTTATTTAGATTTCCAAATCTTTACCTTAGCTATAGAATTCAAATTGTGGAATTGGATGAATTTGTAATTAGAATTCAATTCCAAATCCAAATATTTTATAGTACCAAATAATGAATTTGTGATTAAAAGCTTCAATTTCAAATTCAAGCCACCAATTATGTGATACCAAACGGACATTTATCTATATTTTGCTTATATTGACACATTACCTTTATGTTAGTGCACATATTTAACTAATTTCACTTAAGCTTGTTTTTTTTGGGGGGGGGGGGGCAAGGGAGATTATTTGCAATTATAAATTTTATAACTATTATTACTTAATGGGGGATTTTATTATTATTTGCTAAGAGCAGGGACAAACGCAAAATATTTATTTTTGTGAGGGCTGTATTTTCAATATATCGAATTTGAAAAGACAAAAGGAGAATTTTCTTATAATTTGTTATGATGATATGAGTTTTTGCACAATGATTGATACAAAATATCAAACATTCGATGATATTATAAGAAAAAAAAATTCTTTAACTTGATAGGGGTTTAAGTCTCTTGTGTCTTACACTTGTATACGCCAATGGGCAAGAGGATATACCCATTATGCCGAATATGTAAATTTTGAAGTAAGTCAATATTAAATTACTTCAATCATGAATTTGAATTTACGTAGAGTTTCTAAAATAACCTAAATTGGTTGGATTTAATATCGAATTAGAGCATATGAACGAGTTACATGCATCAATGTGGAGCTTGTTGATATTGAAGCTTAGTTTGACATTTTATCATATTCATATCTAACCTATAAGTTATTTTAATGATAAGGAAGAACTTAGGTCTAGATATTAATAATATAATTTATTCTCTAACTATAATAGTTTCTTTGTTTTTTAAAATAGAAGTTGTAGTGGGAATCCGCGTGTCATATGATATCGTTAGTTACTATTTTTGTCTCCATGCGTCTACATATTTCTTTTTGTTCCCTAGTTAGAGACTTAGAGAGTTAGATGACCTATTCGACTAGTTATTATTATTTTATTAATTATTTTCCTTTCAGGTAAGTTCTTTAATCACTGATTTTGATCTTTGATGAAGACATGACTTCCAATAGGGGTGATAACCGGAACCAAAAATCCGGGTACCCGGTACCGGAATTTTCGGAACTTTAGGAACCGGAACCGGAACCGTATAAGTATTCCGGTTTCCGGTACCGGTTCCCCCGATTAACCGGTTATGGAACCGGTTTTCAATTTTTTCTTCTTCTTTTTTTTTTTTAAAAAAAAGAATCCTAATACAATTCTTGCCAATGCAAAACATTCACATCGAAGTCGTTACAATAATATTAATATGAGTACAATAGAGGATCGCAGTACATAAGAGATTCTC
>JAYDZE010539425.1:0-14774 GCA_034509125.1 Monilaria moniliformis
TTGCAAACTAATAATAGGAATAAAAAAAGTTAGATTACATATATATTTCACAATTTATATTTTTGTGTCCGAGTAAATCAAAATAAATGCATATTTGTAAAAGTAATTGATATGACAAGAAATTAAAAGCAACATGAATGTGCATCATATACATTTTTCATTGTTTCCCGTTTAAATGTGAATCATCGATCGATGTCAATTCAAATTTTAGATTTTGAAATAAATTATATATTTATATTTTATGGTTTAGCATGAATTTTAATAAATGTTTGGTGAAAGATTTTACTGTGTTTGTTTTCCTAGTTTGTATTTTTCATTTTTAGTTTGGAAAAATTGATTAGTTTGTGTGGAAATTATTTTGGAATTGCACTGCTCGAATTTTTTTTATTGCAGTTAAGAATTTAAGCGTATAGAAAATAGTCTAAATATGGAATAAAGTAATTTTAATAATAATAATTACAAAATTGCAAATTAAACATTAAAGAATATTTTTTTAAATCCTTATTGGAACATGAAGATCTAATGGAAACTAATGCTATGGATGTATAAACATTTGTTGTTTTCGGAATATACAAAAAATATAAAATAAATTAAAACGAAATTAAATCAAATGATCCATAGTAAATCATAATTTTTGCAATATATAACACAATTATAGGGCTTGCTAAAACTAAATAAATAACCCAAAATGGAATTTTTTTCTAAAATTATAACTTTAACCCGATTATAACTTGCTTATTTTGAATTTATTTTTCACATATTATATATCAAATACTCCCTCCGTCCGTGTATGGGCACACCAAAATGCTACTTAATCACTAAGTTACAATTAATAATCCTTATTCATCACGAAAACCAATTATTATGTATGTATATACTCTTATTTGATCCGATTTTTTGACATAAATATATTTTTCATAAGTTGTTAATTATGAAAGCGACAAACATATATCCCTAAAGCTATAAATAATGCTCCTACATAAATTATTTATATTACCAAATTTTTAGCTAATTAAAAAATTTTAAACCATCGAACTAACTACATATATGAATCATTTGCGACAAATAATAAAGAATACCCTATTGTTATGCATATCAATGTCAAATTCTATTTTTTTGTAGTATATTTTTTTTTGTTTTTCTTTTTTATTTCTAGCCTAGAATTTCTTATTTGTTCGTCCCTCTTAAGATTTGGGCTTGATTCTCATTATAATAATATTTGATTTTAAGAGATATATGTGCCAAGTTTACAAATATTAGTAATTAAGTAGCATTTCAAGCCATGAATATATAATTAATATATTTTATTTTAAAATATATTTTTATTAAACTACTTATTTTTTATACTAAGTTATAATGATTCTATTAATATTTAATATATAAAAACACAGTTCTAATGGTAATAATTTGGTGCCTAATTTTCTCTTTCTTCTAAGTAAAATTGTTGTAAACAAAAAATATACACTAAATCAATAATAAAAGTTAAATTAGTAATAAAATTAAATTTCATGACATGCAAGAAAATATAACAAAAACATAATCTAACAACAATATAAAAATCAAATGACATCATTATAATTGATAAATTTAATATCACAATTTTTATATATAATGATTTAAAATTTTATTATCTTTTTAGTTATTAAAAATCAAATATAATATTTAATTTTATATGAAATTAGTAAGTGAATTTTTTAGTGTGTTAATATGTACTAAATTAGATTAAATACATGAATATGTTTAAAAGTATAAAAAAATAAGTGGATAATAAATATATTCAGAATGTTCTTTTGAGCTTTTATGTTTATTTAAATGATCCAAATAAAATTACTATTTGATGCGATATCTACTATAAAATAGATTTGAGTTCAACCTAAATAATTAGAAATAGTCTCAAAATAGTGGTGGGATGCGGCAACATGGTGTGTATAATATGGAGACATTGAAAGAAACTGATATTAACAAATTAGGAAAAGAGAAAGAAGGAATATGATCAAGAGGAAAAAGAACAGAATAAATAATTTCAAGCTAAATTCATTTTATTTATGCGCTGACATGTTCATATTGCTTATAATTAAATGTGCTTTAATAATGTAACAGAGTATCAAGATACTCATGCTAATATATCACGAAAATTAAATAATTTAATTTCTAAATAATTAACCAACAATTAATAATAGCTACAAAATTAAATTAATCCAAATTAGTAAATTATTAATTTTGATTTAAAGAATAAGAAAAGAGAATCTTGATTTTTATATACCAACCGCATACCCACAATAAATCTTAAATTGACATTCAAAACTACAATGAAAAATAAACATATCAATTAAAATATAATATCACAATGTATTTTTTAGTTTACTTATTAATTAATATTACTGGATAATAAATTCAAGAAGACACAAGGGACAGTCTTTTACTTATATTTTGGCCCATTTGGAATGATATATTATATAAAACTAAATGGGCTCTCAAACCCCATCAAATCGGCCCAGCAAAATAACTCAGTAATTGCATATACATTCTAACCCTAATTCTTTAGGGTTACACAATTACATCTCACTCCCACCCTCACAAATCTTCTTTCCCTGCGGCGCCTCACAACCTCCACTTATTACCCCTAACTCTCTCTTCCATCTCCAACATTTCCCCCTCTCTTTGTCTCTCTCTTTAAGATTTCCCCCACAAAGCCAAACGGAGAAGCTGAAGCCGGGTTTCGGCTTCAAAGCTAAGATTTTGGCTCAAACAGAGAGTTTATTCTTTCAGCAGAGCCATGCATGTCTACTCGCCGGTCATGGCGAGGAAACTCCTCCTGCTACCGCCACCTGCCCCGCAACATTCGAAGCAGAAATGTGTTCCCCACCTCACTGCCCGTCGCGCGCCTCCTCTGACCTCGACGATTCCACTCTGTTCCTAACCTTCCAACGGCCAACAGAAGGTAAATTGTCTCCCTCATCCCAAATAAGCCATCTTGCAAAATCATTTCCCGGTCCTTGGCGTTTATGCAGCCCACGTTATTTTCCAGTATTTTCGATTTTAGATCTACAAATTAATTGTAGATCTAAACCCCAATTTACGTTTTTTAGTTGCAATTACTATTATTCTTTTTGGTAGTTTGAGACATCTCGACTTATTTATCTAGCTTCCTTAATTTATGCTTTTGCTTTATCTTCACTCTTATTTCCATGGCTTAGATCTAAACCCCAAATTCTGAGTCTCGGTTTCAACCCTATTTTTGTTCCCTTCTCTGTCTATTAACTATTGTTCTGTATGCTTGTATGTGTCCAATTGATGTTTTATTTTGGTAAATTGGTGTTGATCATGACCGGCTTTTCTTTGATTGGTGTTGAGTCCCCCAAATGGTGTTCAAATTTATCCGATGTGCATGTCTAAATTTCCGTTCAACTTGACTATTTTGGTTTCGTTTTCCAGTGCTGTTCGTTGGCGTTTTAATAGATCTAATTGTTGTTCTTTTCAAAACTTACAATAGATCTGATTGTTGTTTGTCCCGTGCTACATAATTTTTATAATTGTACCGTGATTTTCCACAATTTGAAATCTTACATTCATTATTTCATCGCGCCCAGCTCAAAAAGAAAAGCTGGTATCTTTTTGGTTTGCAACTTAAACACAACTCAAAATGAGTGCCTTTCATCACTGGATAATAATTGTTCGTTTATCAGGATATGTGCCAGCAGACTCCAACACAAGATATGAAGATGCATGCTGTAAAAACTTTGTACATTTATATATTTGTATTTATTGTAACTAATTATGTAATAGATAGGTCTCAAAACAAAACTATATAGAAAGAAAACAAACTAAAAAGAGATAATGAACAACATACAAAATAAAGATGAATAATAAAACTATGAAAGCGAAAATAAATCGAAAACAGAAAAAACAATAGTCTCAGGATGAGAGATATAAACACCAAACAAAGACAAATTTGATTTTGTAGATAGCAATTGACAAGTTGGGGGAGCTGTTATTTATAGGCAAAATTTTAGGTATTTAGGATTACAGTTCAAAATTTGAATTCAAATTTTGTCATGAGTTTGCCTAGGCATAACAAATTATAGGCTTTGCAGAAGCTTAGCTTCTTGGAAAAGATTCTGTGTTTGGGAACCGTTAGAAGCCATCAGGCCAAGATATAAAGTCAAGCTATCTTTGACATACGATTCCCACAATCAACATAAGGTGCAACATCTTTTAAAATAAGGTCAGCAAACATTTCATGATGGTTCCCGGCAAAAATGGCATTTCTGAAATTTTTCAAACAACTCGCACATTATATATGTATAGATTTCTAATTATAAAAAGTTCCAATTATAGCCCGAATTTTGAGAAATTATTTAATTACAGTCAGCAATAACAACAATGTCAAGTTTACGGCTAATTTTCGATCATTTTATAAAGAGTTCGTTCAATTGATGCATGAAGTTTGTTGGTCATGTCAATATGAAGATTTTGATGTATCATTCGACAATTTTAGTTAAGGATTGATGATAACTTTTGGCGAAGTTGTGACAATAGTCGTTTTTCGTTCTTTTTCGATAAAATTTGTCATTATTGCTCAACCACAATTGTTGAGTATTACGTTAAAATATTCGTCTTGATATAACTGACAAAGCTCATGTATAAATCGAACGAATCTTATTATAAAATGATTGAAAATTAGATGCAAACTTGACAGTGTTGATGTAATTAGATATAATTAAATAATATCTCAAAGTTGGGGTTAGAAATAAAAGTTAAGCAAATAATATCAAAATCTATGCATATCTTCAATTGCAAAATCCAAATTACTAAAAATAATTAATATAGTAATTTACAAGGCTAAACTAGAATTCAATATTTCTTTTAAGGAAAGAACAAAAGATAAGGGATCAAAGAATCAGCAATAAAAATAAAAATAAAAATAAATAGAGATAATAAATTGATGTCAAGACGGAAGTTGAGGTGAAAAAGAAAGCAGCAAAGTATCAGAAGAAAATAATCATAAATCGTAGAAATTGTGGGTATGTCGCTGGTGGATTACGCAGATTCTTCCGACGAAGACGAACCTCAAATACCCGCTGCCGGCGAAGAAAAGATCGAACAAGTTAAAGAAAACCTTGAAAAACGACCGCCTATTGAGGGACCTGCACCAGCCCCTTCCATTTGTGCGCCTCCAGATAATCCCAAAAATAGGTAATTGACTAATACTTCATTTTCGTTTTTTTGGTCCTTTTTTTTCTTCTTCTGACATTTAAAGTTTAAATTATGTTTTAGATGGGTGCAGGGTTTTGGTCTTAAGGAAAGAATTGTTGAAAAGTATTGAAAGCACTGTAGTGTCTAAAACTAGTGGTTGCCAATCTAGTTAAGGTTGCAATAATGATCTCTTATTATCTTCTTTTTGGAGACAGAAGTAATCATTTGAAAGCTTAATCTATAAAGACAACATATAATCTGAATTGTGTCAGTTATCAAATATATATGCTTGTCTGCAATAAGTGAGTATTCGGCCACATTATGTCTTGGTGGATTGGGGAATTGATATTTGGTATTCAGACCCATGGTTTGGCCACATTATGTTTTGGTGGATTGAGTTGTAGTCCGACTCAAGTTCGTGTTATAAAGCATCTAAAGTGTTCTTGTTTCAAGTTAACGAATTTAACTGCTTGATCAAATTAGGGCGGTCTCTTTCATCCCCCAAGCCCAAACAATAGGAATAGAAATGAGCAAGTAATGGTGTTCTGTTTCATCATACCTTCGGTACATTTTCTTGTGTATTTCTTTATTGTAGATCTTTTATCCCATATTCCTTTTCTCTGCGGCTGATATGGAAAACTATTGGGGACTGGGGTGATGGGTGGTCCATTATCGCTCCTCCTGGATGTAGTATGATTGCAGGCCAGCCGATGGTCGATTGATTTCAATGCCGAAGTATCTGTTTGCTATTGCCATAAGTAGTACTCTTAGGGAAACACTGAAAGAAACTAGCCAATATTTGTGAGCTAGCGTGCCATATTTTAGATGTTCGATCTTGAGCTCTTAGCCGGCCTTTCGCCCTTTCCCCCTTTTTTGTTCCCAATCCTGTCATTTTGGCATGGAAATTATGGTGATAGGTTAAAGGTTCAGCCAGATTCAATCATTTGTGGTTTTTTAATGAACTCCTCAAATTTGTTTTATTTGACACACTAGGGTCTCGACAAGTTTGAGGCTGCCTCCAAGAAAGCAAACGGAAAAGGTTCCTGATCAATCCCCAGTGCTGAAACTTCCAGATGCTGCATTCCTCTTGGATTCACCCGTGGTGCCATCTCAATTGAATGCACCAGACCACTCATCCCGAGTTGCAGCTGCTATGGCAGAAAGTGCAGCAAGAAAGCGAGACTTAAATGGATCAGCTGGAAGCTATCCTCGTAATAAAGTTCCAAAAGGGGTGCTGCCTAACACAAAGAGTGTTCCTGAAACTGTAGGTGGTCATTTACTCCCGCCTCAGCTGTCTGGAAGGTGTGTTCTCCATACTTTTAATTATATTACCCATGTCACAATGGTACAATAATAATCAATTGATGTCACAAACTGCAAAGGTATTTTCATATTAGACTGTTTATAATCCCGAGTAGCTGTAGCTCTGTCCTTTCCTATGTTAAATCGAGCTAAAGTGTACTGCTCTAACTGTTAACCCATAGTCTTAAATTGCTACACCCATTAATGTAGTTAATCTGATCTATGAGTCACTATTTTTTGTGTATATGCAATATTATGTTCAATTCCTTGTTTAGATATAGTTTAATGAAGTATGAGATACATCTGATTCTTGTTAGTACCAATTGCTTCCTGAGGGCCCAAGTTAGTTCTGAATGTTAATGGCAAACTGGACGGTTAAAAAATATGTATTACTTTGGTGTTTCAGAAGTGCAAATTTAGCTTTCGTTATTGCTTTAATTACTAATAGAATGTATGTTCACTTCGTTTATTAAAATTTTCTTTCAAGATCTAATCAACTGCTTTTTTATTTCTTCTGCCATCTAGTTTTCCTCGTTCATGACCTAGTTTATGTCGTCTTGGTAGTCTATAAAGAAGTAGCATTTTCTTTGGTTCAAGACATCCTTAAATTAAGTATCGCTGGTGTGCCATGTTGCAGGAGCAATGTCGTCACAGAAGACATAAGCAAGCTCTTCGTGAGAAAGCATGGCGATTCACCAACAGATTAGGCCTTAGAAGCTGCTGATGAATTTGCACGTAGAAGTTGGTTCGACATATCCTTGCATGCATCTTCAGGTTCAGGTTGTAGTTTGAAACCTTCAGTTTTCGACTGTATGTTGAACGTACCTTTTACTGTCCCTATCATAGGCAAAATCAGTTGGGATTATCTGTTTGCTTCACTGCTGCATTGATAAACTTTTCATTTGCGTATAATTTAACATTGATTTGTTGCTCTGACTAAAAGACAATCTGAATGGGAGCTATTTGCAACCAAGAATATGTGAATCTGGGAAATTAGAGGCAACAAGTTTTGATGCGACACAAAAAGCACAACATGAACACACATGAGTTAGTGTCCAGTCTTATTGTGTTTGTGTTAGACACAATAGTGTTGTATCCGTGTCAAATCTATGTTGTTTTGTATGAGATAATGTCATGTTCATGTTCTTGTCGGATCATGTAGTGTTTGTATAGAACAGAAATATTCATTATTAATTTTATTATTTTTTATATTTTTATTTTGACTACTTAATTATTTCCTAGTTAGATATTGAATTAATCATGCCGTATCAACAAACAAAATCATGCCACCTTTGTGTTCATATTGCCTCTGTACAAATTGGTGCGTGTTGTGTTCGTATCGAGCTAATTCTTAACGGATCTGCAGCCTACAAGAACTTTAGTTGCTTCTTCCTATTAACACCATACATTATTTGTAAACTTACATCTACATGCATTTTCATCAAAGTTGGACATAACAAACAATTTTCTGTACAAAAGGGATTTATGATCGAACACAGACTTCATACAGGCTGAGCAAGCAGTCGTCGAAAAAGAGGTTTGAATTGAGAGTTTAGCCAACTCCACAAAGAGTAATTAGAGCCATGGAACTGCACCCGTACTAACTTGCTTGACCCTTCCCTTGAAAAACTCCAAGTCCTTAGTGATTTCATAACCGAGGTTTTAAGCATCGTCGAGCAGAGGCAGCACGACTGAGCCGCCAGACTCCAGGCTTCTGATCCAACCGCGCAGAAGAAAGTTGACAACCTTGCAATATCAAACAACAAAACGATGTTAAAACGTGAGTTAATCTTGTTGCATTCCTAACTCGAGATTACAAAGACAACATTGTTGTTGCTGCTGTTGTTATTGTTAGTACCTCGGGAACTTCATTGTGAGGGCAGTGACCCGCCGGGCTTATCTCGTAGTAGGGAGCATCGGGTTGGTTTTTCACCTGCATACCGCAGATGGGCATCTCCCAAGGATCTTCCTTACCATATGGAAGGCAAATAGGTGTGTCGTTCACAATTATCATCATATTATCTAAGAAAAGTAATAATTGAAACATTGAGTGAGACGCTTTAAGGTGTATGTACCTCTTCTATAAACTTGTGTACATGGTCCTTCTACAGATCAGCCGAATAAACCAATTCCTCCGCCCACATCTCACTCGGCAAAATTCTCGAAATAGTAAAATCCACAAAAAAGGTTCCCGAAATGGGAACCTTTTGTTTTAGATGCCGAAAATGGGTAAGATCACTTAAGTGAAGACGCATTTCAGAAATGCGTCTTCACTGTGCTCAGCCAGAAGACGCATTTCAGGAATGCGTCTTCTGGGGAAGACGCATGACGGAAATGCGTCTTCTGGGGAAGACGCATGACGGAAATGCGTCTTCTGACTAAACAAAATGAAGACGCATTTGGGAAATGCGTCTTACCCATTTTTTGCATCTAAAACAAAAAGTTCCCATTTGGGAAACTTTTTTTCTAGATTTTCCTATTTTCAGAATTTTGCCCATCTCACTCTCATCTCCAAAGCCCCAAACATCATTTTGCCCCGGTAACACATGCTCATTCCCATCTTTGGACTGCAAAGTCGGATCTTCATTTGGCAACGACATCCCTTGACCCAAGAAATCCAGTGCCCACTACCTATAATCCCGACCAAGATCCTTCAGCTGCTTCTTGTAATGAAACGAGCCTACACCGAATCCGGGCAGGAAAAGAACCGGTGGGGAGTTGACATTCTCTGAACTTGGGCTTCCATTACCAGAAACAGCTGTTTACGGTAGCAACATTGTCAGCATCCGGCAAACTAGGAATTGGGACTTTAGGTATTGCCTCGTGAGTGCCTCTTAAACCATTTAGGCCATCAAGCACATAAGGATCATAGGTTTCACTCAAGACACTTGTGGTTCGTATCTGTTAACGGAGCAGACTGCTGTCGAAACTTTTGCTTCCTTAACCTTGAGGTGTGTAGATGAGAATATCTTGAAGATGTGAAACCTGATTCAGTTACAACAGAAGAGATCCCTTTATCCCTTCCAACGGGAAGCTTTATACCTTTCGAATCCACAACAGAACACAAAAGCGCAGCATAGCGGGATAAGATTTACATTCCAATGGAGCGTCTCTGAATAATGAAAAGCAAACAAGATGAGCAAATATTCACATAATCATAGATGCAGAGACAAAGGGATCAATCTTTTTCCCAATTGTAGGGTTTAAAAGTAAAGTCGGACCAAACCAAAATTGATACTTCAGTTTAGATGTAAAGTGACTGTAAATTACTCTCTGCAACAAGGCCCCACTTCTCAGAAATTCCTTGCCAACTTAATACAATAGATTAAGTTGGGTTTTTCATTTTTTTCTCTAGTAATTTCCCACATAAAATATTGCAGATGATTCTTGGTTATCTTTACAACACTTCTGTCAGCCGGTTTCATATGTATAATAGCAAGATCTCAATTTCATGGAAAAATATCATTGAAACAGAGCAAAAACATAAATCGAAATAAAAGAAAATCCCCAAAATTGAACTTGTACAAAATTAATGCGATTTCTAACATGAACCACGAACCAACAAAGAATTCAAGAGAAAACCCATCAGAATGAACTCCGAAATCTTTATCAGTGAATACCTTTAAGGAGAGAGAGAGAGAGAGAGAGAGAGAGAGAGAGAGAGAGAGAGAGAGAGAGAGAGAGAGCCGAGATGCCATGTCTTCCAGGAGAAATAACAGAAAGCTATCAATTATAAACAATTGAGACACTCTTTATTCAGCTTTTCTTAGTGAATAATACCCAGAACTGAAGAAAGCAAAAGCGAAGAATTTGTCGTTATGTTTGTTTCTTTGCCAAAACTTTGAAGGTGTGTTAATTTGGTATGTGAACATGGTTTAGCCATACAACACGCGATTAACGAAGAAACTCCAACAATGGCCGGTGATTAAATCTACTCATTTCTGCCATAACAAGTAAATATATGACCTTTTTTCTACTCATGTCTATAGCTATATGAGTGGGAACGGGAACGGGAACGCGAATGCAGAAACAAATTATTGTTTTTTTTTTTTTTTGAGTTTCATATTTAAAAGATACTTTTTCTATTATTCATTTGGATTATAAGGATTTTTGCACAAAATATTGCATAAAAAGGGATTATTTTACTATTTTATAAGAATAAAAAATGGCTTAAGGTCATCCACAACTCACGTCGCCTAAGTATCTTTTAGCTGGGTCTCAGGGCATCCGCATCATCAGCCGAGCCTTCGTTTTTCCCTTAAACTATTCATAGGCTACACATTTTCCCCACAATAACTTTCCCTAAAAAAATTAAACCCCTACATTAGTGTTTAGGTCTTAACTTTCCCGAACACAATTCGTCTTTTTTTTCTTCATAATTCATATAATTTTCAATTCCATATTTTAAATTCGATTTTTGTTAAATAAATTAAATAATATTATTAAAATCGAACAAAACAAAAAAAATAGAAATAAAAACGAGAAAACATAAATAAATAACTAACAAAATAAATATAGGACTAGACGACTAGTGGGTTCGAACCTAGATGAGTGGTGTGAAAGTTGCTAATTTTACCACTAAACCAAGGCCTCTAGTGTGTGTTAAATGAATACATCAAAGTATATATTATAATTAAAACATAAAAAATATAAAAAATACAATTACTACGTCAGCACACGTCAGCGTCCCGCGAGCCTCCCTACGGGAAGAGCCGACGGCTTACCGCTCTGCAACGACGGTAAGCCAACGGCAACAACAGGAGGTTCGCACTGAAGCCTGCCGATGCCAGTGCCCTCACACCATTTTTTCCTCATCTTTTACTCATTCCTTAACACCCACAATCATATTCATTATATATCTATTTCCTTCCACTATTCATGGGTCCCATTTCTTATTTATTTATTTTCTTATTTCACATAATTCGCAATTGTAAATATAATTAAATCAATATGCGATTTAATTAAAAATATGATTTTTATTAAATAAAAAATACATAATTAAAATCCTAAAATTATATTATTGAAAGCCAAAAATTACATAATTATAATCTTAAAATTAATAATCATTCATCGAGCAACCGAAACGCCCTAAATTTCTTCAACTAAATCGTTTTGGAGTTAATCGTGGGCCTCTTAATCGTCCCCCGGCACACAGAGCTTTAGGTATTCTCGGAGCTTGAGGCACATCTTGATTTAGGTATTCCTAAGTGCTAATTAAATTCATATGCCAATTAAGTCCATTAAATTTTAAAATTTAAATCCTAATTAAATTCATATGCTAATTAAATTGATATGCGAATTAAATTCAACTAAATTTATATCTTAATTAATTTCTATGTTAATTAAACTGATATGCGAATAAAATATAATTAAATTGAAAGAGAATGGCAAAAACAAGAAAAAATGAAAATAAAATATGGAAAAAATGAAAAAGTGAAGATAAACGAAAAAACGAAAAAGGACAAAAAAAAAAGTCTTAAAAAAAACGAAAAAAAAAACCAATAAAATGAAAAAAAAAGAACAAAAAATAACCAAGAAAAGGTGAAAAAATGTTGCAGCTGGGAATCAAAATTGAGTGGGCAAGGAAAACCTAACATCTTCCACCACTGGACTAAGAAAGCATTTGTATATAAATTGAACACATTTTTATATATAAAAATTATTAAAAAAGTGAAAAAAATGGTGAGCGTCCCGCCAGCTCCCTCATGTGCGCGTCGTCTCGTCCCTCCAACCGTCTGCAACGTGGTTCACTACCGCCGTGCTCCGACGAGATGCGCGCATGAGTCTATGTTGCGGATGCCCTAAGCTCCTTATCACCTCTTACGATGTTTGTCTTTGGCTTTTTTATGCTCATAAACGAATTATATTATGGTGTGAGGTTTATTGATCTTCAAAAAAATTATAATATGGAAGGCTAATTTGATATGCAATATAGAATAAAACGTTACATGTTTGACCGAGATATTTTGTACTATAACATACTTACATCATGTTTGGTAAGATGTATTAGAATATCTGTAATATGTAATCGTTGTTTGATAGGATATTTTTTTATAATTTTAATTTATATTATGTATACCATCTCAGAGGTGGAATACAAAATCACAAAAAATTGTATAAGATATATTCGAGCTTTTAGTTTTCAAAGTGTTGTGGTGTTATATATCAAACAAGATAATAGAACGTCGTATGTATATTATACACCAATTGATAATGATTCAGCTGATAGTATAAGAGGATTAGAAGATTACTATATGATCTATTTGGACTTACAATTTTGATCATTTTAATATTTTATATTTTGAATATTTTTGTACTTTTATAAATTACATTATTAATTATAAAATATTATAATTTTTTTAATCATTAACAATTAGATAATTGGTTACTCAAACCAATTTTTGGTCAATCGATATAATATTTTTTAATATTTTACAGTTAACTAAACCGACAAAAAATCGCATAGTTGGTTAATCAATCCGTAGACATCCCTAATTCTAATAAGAATAGATATGTCTTAAATAAAATTTGCATAGATGAAATTAGAAATAGAGATATGACCTAAATTGCAAATTTAAAAATATTATTAAAATTAGGATTTGATCCAAATTAATATACGTAAAACTATATTAACTAAGATATAGTCCCAAATTGGGAGTCAATTTACTCATTTGATTTTGAGCAAGTTTTATCAAAATTTTGATTATGTAATTCAAATCAATTAAAAAGTTGAATCTTTTTAGAATTATAATTTTTCGATTATAACCTATATTATCTTTCAATTTTCAAATTACCTGTAAAATTTACAAATTCAATCTAACCCAAATCATCATGAAAATAAATAGAAAATCATTAATGATCATCTTTTTAAAAAACTAATCTTTATAAATTATTGATAGTCGTATTTTATAAGGGTGTGTTTGGTAGAACGGATTTTGAATTGAATTGAAATTGTAATTTTATAGAATTGAATTTGAAGTTAGGGTGTGTTTGGTAGAATGGATTTGGAATTGTAATTTTATAGAGTTGAATTTAAAGTTATAGTATTCTAATTCAATTTCAAATCATTTGTTTGGTAAAATTAAGTAATTGATATAGAATTGTATTGTAATTCTAAATCTTTTGATTGATAAGTAAAAAAAGTAACCAAATTTTGACATTAACTTTTAACTGAATAATTTATTTTATTTTATATTTATATACATTATGTAGCATTTAGAGTATTTGTATGTGTGTATTTTTTATTTCTTTTATAAATATGTCACGAAACAAATCCATGGTACCAAACACATCCTTCCATTACATTATCTATTTTATATAATCCAGATACATATTCATAGAGATCAACATACAGTTAGTTCAATAGAAAATTAAATGAAAATCAAAATAATTGTATTCTCATCAAATGAATAAATATGTTATGTTTTTCTAAAAATTCTAGAGAACAAACCACGGAATTTTTGAATAAAATGACGAAAAATTGGGTATAATTTGAAAATTAGATGCCAAAATAAATAAATTAGAGAGAGAGTGTGAGGGAGATAGTGGTGTGTGTATATGTATGTGTGTGTGAGAGAGAGAGAAGGAGGGGTATAAGTGTGTGAGAGAGAGTGTATGTGTGAGAGAGAGAAGGAGGGGTATGTGTGTGTGTGTGAGAGAGAAAAATAGAGAAAGAGAGAAAGAAATAGAGAAAAAGAGAAAGAAATAGAGTGTGTATGTCTGTGTCTGTGTGTGCGTGAGAGAGAGAGGAGGGGCGTGTGAGAGAGAGAAATTGAGAGAGTGTGTGTGCACGCGTACGATTGAGTGTGTGGGAGAGAGGGGTATGTGTGAGAGAGAAAAAAAAGAGAGATAGAGAAGTGTGTGTGAGAGAGATAGAAAGAGAGAGAGTGTGTGCGTGAGAGAGAAAGAGAGAGAGAAATAGAGAGAAGGTGTGTGTGTTAAAGTGAGAGAGATGTCGTGTGTATGAGAGAGAAAGAGAGAGATGTCGTGTGTGTGTGAGAGAGAGAGAGAGAAAGAGTAAGAGTGTGGGTGTGTGTGAGAGAGCATACATTTGAGATATAGAATTTTAAGGCCGTGTTTGATAGTAATTTTAGGCCCAGTTTGGTAGGGGAGTTAAGGGCTGATTAGTTACAAAAACCTGGCCCAACAGTATTTTATCCAGTGTTTGGTAGCTGGGTTAAAAATTATCTCGGCCCGACGGGCCGAGCAAAATAATCGCGGCCCGCTCCATGTTTGGGTAAAACGACGGCGTTTTGGGCTTGTCTCCTAAGATAGTG
>JAYDZE010539436.1:0-14774 GCA_034509125.1 Monilaria moniliformis
TATATATATTCTACTGATATCAATTGACATCTTTAATAACATAATTATACGTGTCTTATGAAAATTTGATTTGAACATTCATACATAAAAATGATAAACATATCAGAGTGACATCTTTAATAACATAATTATACGTGTCTTATGAAAATTTGATTCGAACATTCATACATAAAAATGATAAACATATCAGAGTTTAGAAGAAATATATATATATATATATAACTACTCCTTGTAGTTATACTTTAGCGCAACAGAATTTAGAACACGGTGACATTTGTGAAGACATGCACATTCGAGAGTATTATCTAGCAAAATGAATGTTCTCTGAACTCATTTAGCACACCGGCCTCCTCATCACGACTCAACGTGCACATTTAGAAATATATATAGGACTGAGTACAACAGTACTCAGTGAACACATGTTAAAACATACACACATGCGTCTGAAAATATTGTCACGCCACCACAGTAAAACACGAGGGTTATATCTTAAAAGGCCCGAGTTTACTAAATCTCTTTGATCTTAAAGTTCGACTGAAAAGTCTAAGTTCTCTTCTTCATAAGTCATATATGATCATAATGTGCCGAGGAGGTGGCCACCTCCCACGATCACCATACTTACTTGTGCCGGGAAGGTGGCCACCTTCCACGGTCATTGGATCGGTCAACCCGCTCGATGACTCACGGTCCCTTTGTGTACACTAGTCCGAGGAGGGACGCTATCCTTTATGGGACCCGAATTCGATTTCATAACATTTGACATAGCCAACAGATAGACATTCTCATAAAACAAATATTTTTGGCATGACAATAACTTTGAATCTGTGAACCTGAGTTCGAATTTTAAGATAAGAATTAAGATCATAACTTTCTTACAAACATTTAATATATGAGTATATTAAAGCCCATAGTTGGATAGAAAAGTCCACCTCGATTTGCTCCTTGACTTGGAAAAGTGCCACTGTAGTTGAATCGTCTCTCTTTTCGCGATTGCCCTTTTATAGAAGGTAAGCTATATTTTAGCTTAAAAGAATAATTTCTATAATCGCGCGATATGCATGTGTTCTATTGGGGTATGC
Organism: Monilaria moniliformis; assembly: GCA_034509125.1. Taxonomy (NCBI): domain Eukaryota; kingdom Viridiplantae; phylum Streptophyta; class Magnoliopsida; order Caryophyllales; family Aizoaceae; genus Monilaria; species Monilaria moniliformis. The sequence continues at coordinate 1,080 of JAYDZE010539436.1, forward strand.
CTTCTACGTCTCGTCTCATTAGCAAATTCATTGAAGATTAAAGAAATTCTTATCTCGTAATTTTAAATTATTCGACAATAATTTTTGTGTCATTCTTGATTATAATCAAGGATATACTTATTCTTATTTTTCTTGGTTTAAGGAAATTTTAATTCCTTTGAAGTAATAAAATCAGATAATTTAATTACTTAAAATTAACCCGAAGATTATTTAATTAAGTTGAGGATCTTTCTTGAATCGTATTATTTAATTTCTTATGAATTAATCCTTAGCTTAATTTCTTATAAATTTCTAATTAATTTTTCAGAAATTGGTTAAGAGAGAGTTATTTTAATCAAGTTTAAGTACTTGAATTAATTAAGTACTTCAATAATCCAAAATAATCAAGCTATTAAATGATTAATGGGAACTTCATTAAATTAATACAACTCCATAAAGTCACTAGTCCAAAGATTAATTAAAATTGGCCGAGCTTAAATAAAATTGGAGCCCAAATTCATATTTCTCGGCCCATTATTCATACTCATTCTTTAATTTAAATGGAGCCCAAAGAAAGTCCACCTATTTAATCAAGCAAAAAAAAGAACCTTCTTCTTTAAGTGAACTAGTCTGGTTTGGTTCAACCCGAACAGGTTCTAGGGTTTGATAACCCACTCATTTACACACTCACTCTCATTCACATACACTCACACACTAGCCCCCATCTTATCTCTTTCTCTCTCCATCATCTCTTCTCTCCCCCTTCATCACCCACCTACCGTCGGCGCCGCCACCGACCCGACACCCTCCTATTCTCTCTTCATCTCTCCTTCTCTATCTCTCTTTCCCTCTTGGAATGCTTTCTCCGCCGCCTTCCTCCCCATGCGGCGGCACCGCTACCGCCCCTCTGCGCGTCGCTGTCGCATCGTCGACCCCGGGGAGGTCTCCAATCCTTCCTTCGTTGTCTTCTACTGTCCCCCACCCTCTTTCTTTCTCACCTCTATCTCTTTTTCTCGCCTCTCTCTCCGCCGCCGTCTCTCTACGCCACCGCCACCTCCGTCATCATCGGCGTCGATCCACAGCGCTGCCGTCTCTCCTCTCTTCTTCATCTTCTCCCTTCATTCTTCTTTCTCACCTTCTCTCCTTCTTCCATGTTCATGTCGTCGCTCTCGTTTCCAACGCGTCGCCGCTTTCGCAGTGCCGCCGCTGTTGGCCTCTATGGCTTCGCCGGTAAGCTTATCCCCCACTCTTCTTTTCTTTTTATTTTATTCCTAGCTAACTCTCTCTCTCGTTTCCCGGTGATGGAGCCACCATCAACGCGCCTCCGCCGCCGCGTCGCTCGCTGGCCACCGTTGTCATGCCTCACCGACAGCCGTCGCCCGCCTCCAGTTGCTCCACCGAGGGGCTGTCCATGCGCGGGCAGCCCTTTGCCTTGTACCCTCCTCCCCAGGGTTGTCTTGACGTCGTCGGTTGGCCAGCGCGTGAGCCGCTGGCGGAGCCGAGGGCAACACTTTGTCGTCTCGTTTCATTACAGATAAGTCGTGGCTCAACTTATTTAAATTCGATTTCGTGTTTTAATTTGTTAGCTATGGTTCTATGTCTCGTTGGAATTATACGTGCATTGGTATTAATTGTTTACGTTAAGCATATTGGTGTGATGTTGATGTTTTCTACGTGCTATGTTGTTGGAGATATTGGGCATCCTCTATACTTATTTTCAAGCTATAACATGCTTATATTTTCGTTGAAAAGGTTGAGAATTATACCTTGATGTATTGGAGTTTCGAAACTTCGATTATCTTCAAGGTTTATTGCATTTGTTGTGACAAATTATACATGTTGGGCTTGTGAAATTTGGGATGTTAGATATGTTGGAGAGTGGATGGAAATGGTGACTATGGTATATAAAGACTTCTTCGTTTGGTATTTTTGATGTTAGATGTGAGGGAGCTAGATGTCACTTGTACTTCTTTGGTCATGTTGCAAGACGAATCTTACTATTTGGAGTATATTGTCAAGATTTTGCTTGTGATATCAAGTTCCCTACGTCACTAAAATCCTTGTCTCCAAAGGTTGAGGTGATGCAACTATTTGGATACTATTTGAGGAATGATTTTAAGGATTTTTTGTTCTAACATCACGTTTCCTTCATCACCTAAATCCCACTTTTCAAGCTTGGATTTGATAAATACTATTGGCACTATTGGCACTATTGATGTGAACTATTTGATACTATTGGTTGATGTGAATACCTTGCGGTTTTGTTCTTCATAATTTCTTACTTAGTGTATTATTTGGTGGATAAGAGTGTGAGACATACTAACCAATTTCTTGCTTTTTACCTTATTTAACATAAATTTCTTTGTGGGGTGTCGAGGGTTTTTCGGGATGCTAGGTGAATGTCCGACGTCTTACTAATTTTATTTCTTCGTTTAAGAGATGTACAAATGTAGACTTATTTGTAATCCGATTAAAGACTATTTTATTTAACACGTATTTCTTACAATAATTTTACATTAGTAACTTGTATTGTAATTTGATTTCTTATTTAATCCTTTCATTTGGCAATTAAGAATAAAAAGAAATTATAATGTTTTCTATATAATTTCTAAGAAAATAATTAAATCTCGATTTTAAATCCTTAGGCGTGATTTAATAACACATATTAGTCGATGTAAAAATGATGGTTATTACACTTGGACCACTAAGATTTATATTTGATATAAATCTGTATTTTATATTTGGGGGTATAAAATATGTTAAAATTAGTGGGACCTAATCAATACAATAAATTATTGTTTGATTACTGATACGAATGTAATCTTTGTTTACTCTTTCTAATTTATTTTTTCTATTGTTTTCTGTTCAATTTGTTGTTGTTCTTAACTCTTAATTGTTTGATGGAAACAAGTGAATTGACTAGGTCAAACTTTAGGGATTGACTCCGTTGTTTGCACTTGGTGCTAAGGTTAGATAAGGTTGAGTATGTCTTGGACATACCAATCAGTGTCATCCCCGACAAGGAATCTGCTGAGCATGATTCGTTTGACGAAGAAGCTCATGAAAAATATGTTAAGGATGCCACATCGGCTCAGTGTGTTATGTTATCTTCTATGAGTTTTGAACTACATAGACAATATGAACACGTGTTCCCATATGAGATGCTTAAACACTCGAGATTTTGTATGCCTTGGAAGCTCTGACAGTGAAGTATGAGATACTCCAAGATCTTTTCAGTTGTAAGCTGCATGATTGGGGGTCAGTTATTTGAGCATGTGCTTAAGATGATAGGTTTGGTTGAGAGGTTAACATCGATGAGAACGATGCTTCCCGCGAATATCTCAACAAACTTGATTCTTCACTCTCTTCCTAGTCGTTTGAGAATTTCATAATGAATTTCAACATGAACAACGCGAATATGGGTCTGGAGGAATTGCACAGCATGTTCAAGACTAATGAGTCTTCCACTTCTAAAGGCAAATATGTGCTCATTGTGGGCTCTTCTGCAAAATCATCCACAAGGAAGTGTAAGCAGTAGAAGATGAAGAAAGCATTCAAGGTACAAGGTACATTGAGTGGGAGCTCGGATATGCTTGTCATTAAGATGAATATGTTGATAGGCAGCTTAAGTTTGTGTGTCGTTTGAAGTGCGAACAAACTCAACCTATCAATAAAATTATATTGTTTCCCACTTTCCACTATACTATTATTTAGTATATGGTAAGAGCAGGGTCGATTCCACGAGAAATGTGAATTCCGTTGCATGTTTCCTACACCTAAGAGGAGTTGGCGATGCCGCCACGCCTAAATCCATTGTGATGGAAGAAAATTGAAAATAATCAACTAAAAGGATGTGGAAATCAAATTATCCTAATGAACTACACTCAACAAAATTAACAAGCATAGTTATAAAAACAAACTGGGCGATTTGGAAATTTAGAAAACAAACAGGGCAACTTGAATGTATAAGAAGCGTAACTACTACTAACTACGCGAGTGAGAAACACACCAAGTATTGAATTGAAAGCAACAAACCAGTGATATGAGATGAATGTTCAAACTGTGCAGATTAAAAAGCAGGAAGTAAACTGAGAAATTTAAAGGTAAAAACACGTAGCTAAAACTGAACTAATGGTTGTCATTAGTAGCGTGAGACATTAATGATATAGTGTAATTTTAAAATAGCCATAAAAAATGATGATCAAAAATGAGATATTGATGATATGTCATAGGTTACCATGTGGTCTCCATCACAATCTTAGAGAATGTAGTTGGTCTCACAACTATGAGATATTAGATATCTATGATGGACACATGGATACTTTGGAGAGTATTGGTGGTATACCCTAGTATCAAACTATTTGTTCAATGTCTACGGTTTATTAGTATGTGAAGTATGTGATAGTTCTTTGACCTGAGGTCATTACTCATTTTGTTTGTTGAGTGGTGTGCTTTGCCCTTGTACAACACTTGTCTATCAAAGGAGGATAAAGACACGGACTTGTGTTGGGTACATTATGAGGCAAATGAAAATGATAGTTGAGCTAGGAGTGTGATTCATCCCTCAACTGAAATTTCGAGAGAACACCCAGTTTCTCTTTATTATTTGACCATTAAGTCATTGGTCAATGCAATGATATATTCAATTAAAGTAATTGAATATGATCGAATTGGTCATATAATAAAGATGAGATAAAGTGATCGAGCTATTTGGATAAACACATGAAAATTTTTATGCTCAATCGAGTGGTTTGTGAATGAAAGGATATTACATAAACTTCATATAAAAACTAGTTATTGAATCCACGTAAACGTCCTTCATATATCGAGTTCGCTGCAAAACACAATCTAGGAGTTTTGTGCAGACTTTGATTAGATCATCGTCGATAGTGGGAGCCTGGAGGGTCACACTTTATGCCTATTGTTGATCCAATGAAGGGTACAAAGTTGGAGTTTCGTCTTATAACTAATACTAGTCCAAGTGGGAGGTTGAAAGATATATGGACTGTATTAGGATATTGAGCTTTAATTAATTAAGGTTGGACTATTAATTAACTAATGCAGACAAAAGAAATACAAGCTCATGGACCTTGGGCCCATATAACAGTTAGTATATATTTCTCTATTGTAGAGAAATATCATGGAACAGTTAGTATATATTTCTCTATTATAGAGAAATAAAGTAACAATTGAATTCATTAGTTCATGAACGTTTTAGAACGTGAAAACTGATTTCTTTTGTCACACAAATAATATGTATGTTCAATTAGAGATTTCCTAGCTTTCTCTGACTGGACGTGTACCTGGAATTGTTACTGCATTGGACTGATATACACATGGATATCGAAAGTAGTGGATTCACCAGCAGAATATCAAAATTCGATCAAATCATGAAAAACAAATTACACAACAAGTAAATCTTCTATCTGTTATGTGATTTGCTGCTCAACTCACAATATCAGTTATGAATCTAGATATGCTATTATTGTCTATTATTTTCCACTGCGTAATCATTAGATGATAACAAGAACTACTAACACACAGTACACTAGTAATTAATACACCATTAAAGTAGTAATCTATTATAATACATTAGCATATGTTACAAATGTATAATTTATTACATTTTTATGTTACTTCACTCTATCTTTTCTCTGTCCACTTTTTGTAATCATGTATATGTTTATTTTTGTACTGATTCACATAACTGATTTGTTAAAAAATCAATTGAAAGTTTATATTGTATTATAGAGTTTATAATAGTTAGGAAAGATCCAATTTTAAATTGGTTACTCCAATCTTATGCAACTTTAAAAAATAATGGGCTTTGCTCAAAATAAAATAAAATAAAATAATTGGCTTCTCTAAAAAAAGGACCTAGCAGTGACTAGTAGGGTTGAGCAAAATACTCGAAATCTGAATATCCGAATCGAACCAAACCGAATCGAATATATATATAATTTAATATGTGTATTTATCTATATTTTTACATAAATACATTTATGTATATTAAATATATATACATACATATTTTGGATGTTTGGATTTTCAAATTTTCAGTTTTTTCGGTTCAGAATAGTTTTCATAGTTCGGATTTCAGCTTATCGGATGATTCGGTTCGGTTCAGACAAAAACCAAACCGAAAATCGAATGCTCACCCTTAATAACTAGTGAGTCAATGACGCCAAAATTCTATTTGGAAGCGCTAGTCCAGACCTCCTTGTGATACGAACTAAATATTTAGGAGCAATTTTGAAATTCCACTTATTAGCAAAAGTGTTCAATCATTACCATAATAATTACAAATAATAACCTCGACCATAAGTTGAATGCATTAAAACGTTAATTGTATGATTAAAAACTAGATTCTCTCCCTGGCCCCAATTTTCTCTTTCTGACACGACAAGGAGTTTGACAAAAAAAAAAAGAAATCTCAACAAAGTTAAATGGCTAAATGCGTTGTGTGCTATTCGTCAGAAATTGGGCCCCATATATTTAGACCAACTGTGAATCACGTACAATTCTATGCATTCGTCATCCCTTCTCTTATATTATTTATAAGTTTCATACTTTATTTTTTATTCATTTCTTATTATTTATGTTTTTATTATAAATTTTATTAAAATTAAATTTTTGATTTAATTAAAAATATAAATTTCATTATAAATAACATAATTAAAATCATATATAATTAAAATAAAAATTACATAATTAAAATACTAAACTTATATTATTAAAAATATTGAAATTACATAATTAAAATTCTATGGTAGCATATTCAAATCTTTCTGCAGACTTTAGACATTCTCCGGTGTACCTCAAACTATTGAAGCGTCATAGTACTTGCGTCTTTGTTATAGACTTTCAACAATACATTGTACACGATGCCTTTATTCGCCTTCTAAGCCTACAAGTTCGGTGGTGGATTCGGTGGTGGATTTGCCGCACTCTTCGCCACATTCGTTTCAATCGGACGACGCCTATTCGACTAGAAGTTCACCCCCTTTCCCCCACCCACGTACTTGGAGTCGTCGCTTGTTGAGTATTGACCATCCGGGGTGAGCTTTGTGCGGTTCGACCTCGGTTCTAGGTCACCCGCCCACTTGTTGACATTTCAAACCCTCTCCCAAGTTGCAACATACTTGAACGGCTTCTTGTTATCTTTGAAGTAGATTTTCATCGCGAATTTGAGAATATCCGTCTCGCTTGTGCCGTTTGACCATTCTTTTTCCAAGTTGTTATAGATGGCGCAGAACCTTGAGATTTCCGGGCTGACTCGGTCGAAATGAGATCAAATCTTCTTAAATGAGATCAGATCTTCGCTTGTATCAACATATACCTCGAAGATCCGTTTCGTTTCTTCAGTAATGTACATCGCTCAGATTTTGTGTGAGAATGGTTTATCGGATACTTGGATGTCGTCCAATGCTTGGGTGGGGATGTCGGGGATGTATGCACCTTAGGGCGTCGACGATTGAGCAGAACCTGGAGTGGTGCCTCCAAATGATATATTGTTTATATTGAATGGTAGAGTGATTGGATCGTGGCATTTACAAAGAAACCAATCACACCATTGATTTTGGTTGCTGTCGCCGGAAATAATGAATTTTTGAATTTGGTGTGAGTGAAGAAGAAGAAGAAGAAGAAGAAGAAGAAGAACAAAATTAAGAGATTGAGAAAAAAAAATATGATGAAATGGTATGCAAAATAAAGTGGGGAACGAGATATTTATATGAGAAGATAGAAAGGATTGGGATAATAATAATAATAATAGTAAAAACAAAGCAAAAGATTCATTGGGTAATAGGTAATATAGGATTTTTTTATATTTTTTTTCTAAATTAAAAAAAAAATATATATTTATTTATATATTAATTTTGAAAATAAAAAATATATGTTTCCTATATTACCCGTTACCTAATATATATATATATATATATATATATATAAACGAAGGTCACCCACACGCCCAACGAGTGGCTCAACGCGCCCATCTCATTGGCCGCGGGAGAAATGGTGCGTGGAGAGCCAGCTCACCACCTTTCCCTTCGCCAAGACACGCCAGTCCGCCCGGCCTCCCACAACACGTCTCGAATGCGTCTATTCCTGGAGGAACAATCCATAGGGCTCGCAATTGCCGATGCCTTTACTTACAAGGCTATTTTAGTTATTTATAATCTGTTACTTATGAATAATAATTATATTCACACGAGAATAGATAAATAGGCAAATTCGAAATGGATAATAATGCGAGATCTTCTAGTCAATCTTTACTTCCCTCCACACCTCACTGCACACCAATAGCAATTAAACACTCACGACCCAAACAAAAACAATAATACCAAATAACATGGAAATGATTTAACTTACAGTATATAAGTACCAAAATCGAATATTCAACACTCCAAAGTCCAAACAACATTCTTATCCCCTACCAAGAACGAACCAACCAAACATGGTCGAGGCAAAGCTCATCCGCAGCGGCGGCGGCGGCGGTGGCGCCAGAGGGCTAGCGATGGAGCTGCTACGCAGCCGATGGTTCATGGTATTCGGGTGCCTCCTGATCATGTCAATGTCGGGCGCCACCTACATCTTCGGCATCTACTCCAACGACCTCAAGACCTCCCTCGGCTACGACCAGACCACCCTCAACCTGATTGGCTTCTTCAAGGACCTCGGCGGTAACATCGGCATCATGTCCGGCGTCATCAACGAGTTCACCCCGCCGTGGGTCGTCCTCGCCATCGGCATGTCCATGAACTTCTCCGGCTACTTCATGATCTGGCTCGCCGCCACCCGCCGCATCGCACCGCCCCAAATCTGGCAGATCTGCCTCTACATCTGCATCGGCGCCAACTCGCAGACCTTCTCCAACACCGGCGCCCTCGTCACCTGCGTCAAGAACTTCCCCCAGAGCAGGGGCATCGTCATCGGCCTTCTCAAGGGCTTCACCGGCCTCAGCGGCGCCATCATGACCCAGCTCTTTCATGCATTCTACTCCGGCGACTCCAAATCTCTCATATTGCTCATCGCCTGGCTTCCGGCGGCTGTTTCTCTCATTTTTTTACCCACGGTTCGTTTAATGAAAGCCGACCAGAAGCCGGAAAACGAAGTCAGAGTCTTTTACCATCTCCTCTACATATCTCTAGGGCTAGCCGGTTTTCTTATGATCGCAATCATCTTCGAAAATTGGCTCACTTTCAGCCAGCCGGCATACGCCGGCAGTGCAACCGTCGTTCTGATTCTCCTCTTCGCGCCGCTTGGCATCGTCTTCAGAGAAGAGCTCAATAATTGGAAGGGGAAGAAAGAAGCAGTGAACGATCCGACCGCCGTGAGAGTGAAAACGGAGGCGGTCGAGCCGCCAAAAGAAGCGGCGGCGGCGACGCCTTGGTGGAAAGACGTGCTGAAGCCGCCGGAGAGAGGCGAGGACTACAACATACTTCAGGCGCTCTTCAGCATCGACATGATCATTCTGTTCACCGCCATCACGTTCGGCGTGGGCGGAACCCTAACTGCCATCGACAACCTCGGCCAGATCGGCAGAGCGTTGGGCTATCCGACGAAGACCATCACGACTTTCGTGTCTCTGGTCAGCATATGGAATTACCTCGGGCGAGTCACCGCCGGATTCGCGTCGGAGATATTCCTAGCCAAGTACAAGTTCCCGCGGCCGCTCATGCTCACACTGGTGCTGCTCGTGTCGTGCTCTGGCCACCTCCTGATCGCCTTCGGCGTGCCCAACTCGCTCTACGTTGCGTCAGTGATCATGGGGTTCTGCTTCGGGGCGCAGTGGCCGTTGATCTTCGCCATCATCTCCGAGATCTTTGGCCTCAAATATTACTCCACGCTCTACACCTTGGGCGGCGGCGCGAGCCCGCTTGGTGCTTACATTCTCAATGTGATGATCACGGGGCATTTATACGACGCGGAGGCGATGAAGCAGATGGCGGCGAAAGGGCTGACGAGGAGAGAGGGGGAGGATCTGTCGTGCACTGGCGTCGACTGTTACAAGCTGGCGTTTCTCATCATCAGCGCCACTAGCATGGTTGGCTGCATTGTTTCCTTTGTGTTGGTAGTGAGGACTAGGAAGTTTTATAGAGGGGATATATACAAGAAGTTCAGAGATGAGCAAATTTCCGAAAGTTGAACAATTGGAAACAGAGTCCTCTGTTTCTGATGTAGAAGTTTGATCCTTTTATTCTTAGTTGTTATGGATATGTATTATAGATAAAAATGTCATTTAGTTTTCTGATACATGATTATGATTGGTTCAATGGCACCCTTATTTTGATGATTGCAAAGAAATGTAAGTCATGTATAAGTTGTCATTAAACAGAGAATCTGCATCCAAGTATAACATGAAACAAGAAATGTGAATTAGCTGGAAATTAGTATGTACAAAATATTGCAATAAATGCAGCATTTATAGTGTAGGACACATGTTAGGAAATGTAGAAGCACGTGTAGCATGATATGTGATGGAAAATGGGATGGGCACTAGTGTTTCTTGATTAGTTACTTATTCCAATCAACTTTTTCTTTGTATAATGGAAAAAGGCCCCCCACAAAAGTTAGATCACATTTCAATCATTCCCCTCTCTTGTGAAAAGTTGTCGTCTAGTCTTGGCCGCTTTTATGGATGGATTCATGGCCCAAAATCAATAATACATTGTTATTAGACTGTTTGGGACAAGAGAATACTGTTCAAAAGTTTAGAGAGGTCGTTTTTGAGCCACCTATCAGGGAAGGTAGATATGGTCTATCTTAGGTTTTAATCTTTGTATAATGTGCGTGTTACTATCCAATTGAAATTGACGTCCACTTGGAGGTGTCTATCAAATTTATAAACACACCCGCAATTTGGATCATTTACCTTAAATCAACTCCACGAAATCTACTTACTCTCATATCAGATTTACAAATCCTAATAACAAATTATTAATTTATCAATTAAAGGATGAAATAAATCCTAATTAATATTAATGACAAATTTAAATTAAAGAATACATAATCAAAATCGAATAAAAGAATTTAAAGTAAGACACAAAATAGGAAACTAAGTTTAATCGAATAAGATCCAGTAGTCCACTTTTCGTGTCCAACCATTCTTTAATTTTAATATTGTATGCTTTAGTTGAAGTTTGTACTTATTATCAAGAATTTATTACACCAAATTAGGATATATAATTATTTTTTAAGAATTAATTGTCACTTTTATTAGAAAAAAATATTATTAGAGTTGATAAATTCAAAACTAAGATATATAGCTTTTTAAAAATAATAAATTTTATTTTTATAATAGATAATTTTAAAATAATTAAAATAATTAATTTAGGCGTAAAACAGATAAATGAGATAAAAAAAAAAAAAAAAACACCGTATCTCATCTCATGCGCCCTTTCGAATTTAATGCTCTGAGCTAATGAACCAAATAGATATTTTTTGGCGCTGCAATAGCTAAACAATTAACATCCGAAAGCCCATGATCTATTAATATTCAGTGAGCTCAAATCTAGTAGTGATACTCAGGCCCGTCTAGATTTATGTTTTGTTTTCCCATATCTAGTAGTATTTATTATTTAAAACTAAGATGCATTTTGTTTTAAGAAAATGAATATATATTGTGGATTCAAATCATACTCATAAGTGTATTCATTAAGTTTTAAGCATTTTAATTCAATTTTTAGTTACTTATGTATAATATTTTTGAAATTGACTTTTCAACACACATGCCCGCGCACACGTGTACACTCATATATGGAGTATATATAATTAGATTTTTCATAAGAAATGAGAATGACGAAAAAACACATAAAATTAACGAACAAGCACATAAAGTCAATGAACAAGAGAAACAAAAAATTATAAAATTTGTGCTCCTAATGAGCTTCGAACCCAACTGATGCATTCATCTAGGAAGGAGATGCATCCATGATAAACACGCATGTTTCCATGTTTCTAAGGTCAATTTGATGTCAATTTTGTTGGAAAATGCATATTTGTTGTTTAATTTGAGCTGAATTTGGTTTATTGTATAGAACTTTTTGCTTCCTTGTTATTTGAGTGAATTTGCAGAAATATTAGATCAAAATCAAGAAGGTTGGGCTTAATAGCAATGAAGTGCGTCTCAATATGAGTTCGTAGGCGAACATAGATCCAAAATTTGAATTTAAACAAAGGAGAACAACCAAAACAAAATTACTACCTGGGAGTGATAGTGGCCACAATTGTGGTAAGAGGCTGCGGACTGTGTCCACTACCAATACTGGAACAGAAGACTCCCACAATCACATTCAGCGGCCATGATATGAGACCATGGAATAGACACGAAAATGATATATTTTTTCTTATTTCGAGTCTAATTAGGCAAAGCTTGATTCCTATCACCATGAGGCTTTAGAACTTGAATTTTCACCTATAAATAGCCCCTCAAAACTACTCAGAAGTAGACTCGAACACATTTCCCTACCTACACCTTGTAGAGCTTTTGGAGGCAGAAAAGAGAAGAAGTTTGCGGGAGATACAAGCTTGAAGATAACAAGATTCTGCAATTTCTCCTACGATTTTTCATTGTTTATGTTTTTATTTCCTTTTAGTCTTAGTTTATTCGTCCACAAGTCTATGATGGCCAATTCATATATCCAAAAGTTATGGTGTAGATAGATGATGATTGTTGAATATATTTTAGAATAGTTAATATAGATAATTTCTTTCTTTTTCATGTTCTTGATTTTATTGTTGTTTAATTGCGTGATCACAAATTTTCTATATTTTATTGCGTTAGTTTGATATAGAGAGATTAGAATTGATGCTTGAATAATAACATGAAACATGATCTTCAATATTAGCTGAGAGATCTTGAGATTAGTATGATGACTTATAATCTTATTATTCTTATGATAGTTGCATGTTTATGTACAACTTGGAAACAGTAGTCTTGCATGTAACCAACAGTTTATTTGCTACAAGAGTAGGTAGGTCTACACTTTATTTGCGATTTCCTTAGGAATATTGGATCCTTATATTATTATTAATCTATAATTTTTTATAATATGATCCTATCTAACCCGAAGCTTTAGGGTAACTTTTGCATGTTCTAGTCTTTAAAATCACTTGTTAAATTTCATTAGTTTAGATAGAAGATTACAGTATATGATAATAGTTGATAATAGTAAATCAATCTCTATGGATATGACCTTGCTTAGTACTTTACACAATAGCACTCGTGCACCTGCGGCGTGTTAATAATTTTGCTAACAAGTTTTTGGCGTCGTTGTCGGGGTAGTGTATGAATACCAAGTCTCAAAAGAAACCATCAGAAAAATACACTCTTGAGATCAAAGCTTCTTGTTGCTGTACTAACAATAAGTCTGTGAAGAGACAACTATCATTCATGTTGAATCAAGATGAGATACAAGAGCTAAGGACGCAGTTGCAGTTAGTTTTGGATGCATAGATAGCTGAAAGAGAACGTCAAGAACATTTAGAGTGAAGAACTCCAATTAGATATGCTTTTAATCCAACTTTGTATTAGGCAGTTCCACTAAGAATCAACGCAAACAATCATGAACCAAAGCCGGTGTTGATTTAAATTATTCAACAGAACCAATACAGTGGAATGATGTTGATGATCCAAATGCAGATTTGACTCAGTTTCTGGAGATATCTAGCACCATAAAATTGAATGGAGTTCCTGATGATGTTGTTCGACTTAAT
>JAYDZE010539447.1:0-14773 GCA_034509125.1 Monilaria moniliformis
CCTTATTATGGTGTATGTAATGTAAAAATATCGAAGAACGGCGTTGTTCTCTTCAAAATAGCCTGAAAATCGAGTTTGTACCCACTAAGCTCAATTGAAACACAACTCCCAGATTTGCGATTTTAAAGAACAATACACATATATACGACCAAAATACACCACACGCTCCCTTATTAAGGTGTATGCAATGTAATAATGTCGAAGAACGACATTGTTCACTTCAAAATAACCTCAAAATCAAGTTTGTACCGTCCAAGCTCAATTGAAACACAACTTCCGGACTTGCAATTTTAAAGAGCAATACGCATATATATGACTGAAAACCACCACACACTCCCTTATTATGGTGTATTTAATTGAAAAATATCAAAGAACGGCATCGTTCTCTTCAAAATAACCTGAAAATCGAGTTTGTACCCTCTAAGCTCAATTGAAACACAACACCCAGATTTGCGATTTTAATGAGCAATACGCATATATACGACTAAAATCCACCACACAGTCCCTTATTATGGTGTATGTAATGTAATAATGATGAAGAACTACATATTTCTCATCAAAATAGCCTCAAAATCGAGTTTGTACCGTCTAAGCTCAATTGAAGTATAACTTCCGAACTTACAATTTTAAAGAGAATTACGCAGATATACGACCAAAATCCACCACACAATCCCTTATTATGGTGTATGTAATGTTATAATGTCGAAGAACTACATCGTTCTCTTCAAAATAGCCTGAAAATCGAGTTTGTACCGTCTACGCAATTAAAGCAAAACTTCCGGACTTGCGATTTTAAAGAGCAATATATACGACCAAAATCCACCACAAACTCCCTTATTATGGTGTATTTAATGTAAAAATGTTTAAGAACTGCATTGTTCTCTTCAAAATAGCCTCAAAATCTAGTTTGTACCGTCTTAGCCCAATTGAAGCACAACTTCCGGACTTGCGATTTTAAAGAGCAATACGCATATATATGACTGAAAACTACCACACGCTCCCTTATCATGGTGTATGTAATGTAAAAATATCGAAGAACGGCATCATTCTCTTCAATGTAGCCACAAAATCGAGTTTGTACCCTCAAAGCTCAATTGAAGCACAACTCCTAGATTTACGATTTTAAAGAGCAATACGCATATATACGACCAAAATCAACCACATGCTCCCTTATTATCATGTATGTAATGTAATAATGTCGAAGAACTACATTGTTCTCATCAAAATAGCCTCAAAATCGAGTTTGTACCGTCTACGCTCAATTGCAGCAAAACTTCCGGATGCGATTTTAAAGAGCAATATATACGACCAAAATCCACCACACACTCCCTTATTATAGTGTATTTAATGTAATACTGTTGAAGAGCTGCATTGTTCTCATCAAAATAGCCTCAAATCGAGTTTATACCGTCTATGCTCAAATGAAGAACAACTTCCGGAGCAGCGATTTTAAGGAACAATACACATATATATGACTGAAAACCACCACACACTCCCTTATTATGGTGTATGTAATGTAAAAATATCGAGGAACAACATCGTTCTATTCAAAATAGCCTCAAAATTGAGTTTGTACCCTCTAAGCTCAATTGAAGCACAACTCTCAGATTTGTGATTTTAAAGAGCAAGATACATATATACAACCAAAATCCACCACTCACTCCCTTATTATGTGTATGTAATGTAATATTGTCGAAGAACTATATGGTTCTCTTCTAAATAGCCTCAAAATCGAGTTTGTACCATCTTCACTCAATTGAAGCATAACTTCTTGACTTGTGATTTTCGAGAGCAATATATACGACCAAAATCCAGCACACACTCCCTTATTATGGTGTATGTAATGTAACAATATTGAAGGACTGCATTGTTCTCATCAAAATAGCCTTCAAATCGATTTTGTACCGTCTAAGCTCAATTGAAGACAACTTCCGGACTTGCAATTTTAAGGAGCAGTACTCATATATATGACTGAAAAATAATACACACTCCTTTATTATGGTGTATGTAATGTAAAAACATCGAGGAATGACATCGTTCTCTTCAAAATAGACTCAAAATTGAGTTTGTACCCTCTAAGCTCAATTAAAGCACAACTACCGGATTTGTGATTTTAAAGAGCAAGACGAATATATACAACTAAATCCACCATGCACTTCCTTATTATGGTGTATGTAATGTAATAATGTCAAAGAACGGAATTGTTCTCTTCAAAATAGCCTCAAAATCGAGTTTGTACCGTCTATTCTCAATTGAAGCACAACTTACGGAGTTGCGATTTTAAAGAGCAATGCGCATATCTATGACTGAAAACCACCGCACACTCCCTTATTATGGTGTATGTAATGTAAAAATATCGAAGAACGGCGTTGTTCTCTTCAAAATAGCCTGAAAATCGAGTTTGTACCCTCTAAGCTCAATTGAAGCACAACTCTCCAGATTTGCGATTTTGAAGAGCAATACGTACGTAGATGACCAAAATCTACCAAACGCTCCCTTATTATGTTGTATGTAATGTAATAATGTCGAAAAACGACATTATTCTCTTCAAAATAGCCTCAAAATTGAATTTATACCGTCCAAGCTCAATTGAAGCACAATTTCTGGACTTGCGATTTTAAAGAAGAATAAGCATATATATGACTGAAAATCACCACACACTCCCTTATTATGGTGTATGTAATTTAAAATTTTCGAAGAACGGCATCGTTCTCTTCAAAATAACCTGAAAATCAAGTTTGTACCCTAAACCTCAATTGAAGCATAATTACCGGATTTGTAATTTTAATGAGCAATACGCATATATACGACCAAAATCCACCACACACTCCCTTATTATGGTATATGTAATGTAATAATGTCGAAAAACTACATCTTTCTCATCAAAATACCCTCAAAATCGAGTTTGTACCGTCTAAGCTCAATTGAAGTGTAACTTCCGGACTTGCTATTTTAAAGAGCATTACACAGATATACGATCAAAATCCACCACACACTCCATTATTATGGTGTATGTAATGTTATAATGTCAAAGAACTACATCGTTCTCTTCAAAATAGTCTCAAATTCGAGTTTGTACCGTCTACGCTTAATTGAAGCATAACTTCCGGACTTGCGATTTTAAAAAGCAATATATACGACCAAAATCTACCACAAACTCCCTTATTATGGTGTATGTAATGTAATAATGTTGAAGAACTACATTGTGCTCTTCAAAATAGACTCGAAATCTAGTTTGTATCGTCTAAGCTCAATTGAAGCACAACTTCTGGACTAGCGATTTTAAAGAGCAATACGCATATATATGACAGAAAACCACCAGACGCTCCCTTATTTTGGTGTATGTAATGTAAAAATATCGAAGAACGGCATCGTTCTCTTCAAAGTAGCCACAAAATCGAGTTTGTACCCTCTAAGCTCAATTGAAGCACATCTCCAAGATTTGCGATTTTAAAGAGCAATACGCATATATACAACCAAAATCAACTACATGCTCCCTTATTATCATTTATGTAATGTAATAATGTCTAAGAACTACATCGTTCTCATCAAAATAGCCTCAAAATCAAGTTTGTACCGTCTAAGCTCAGTTGAAGTATAACTTCCGGAGTTGCGATTTTTAAAGAGCAATACGCAGATACACGACCAAAATCCACCACACACTCCATTATTATGGTGTATGTAATTTTATAATGTCGAAGAACTAGATCATTCTCTTCAAAATAGCCTCAAAATCGAGTTTGTACCGTCTACGCTCAATTGAAGCAAAATTTCCAGACTTGCGATTTTAAAGAGCAATATATACGACAAAAATCCACTACACACTCCCTTATTATGGTGTATGTAATGTAATAATGTTGAAGAACTTCATTGTTCTCTTCCAAATAGCCTTAAAATTGAGTTTGTACCGTTAAAGCTCAATTGAAGCACAACTTTCGGACTTGTGATTTTAAAGAGCAATTGACATACATATGACTGAAAACTACCACACACTCCCTTATTGTGGTTTGTGTAATGTAAAAATATCGAGGAACGACATCGTTCTCTTCAAAATAGCCTCAAAATCGCGTTTGTACCTCTAAGCTCAATTGAAGCACAACTCCCGAATTTGCGATTTTAAAGAGCAATTCGCATACCTACAACCAAATTCCACCACACACTCCCTTATTATGGTGTATGTAATGTAATAATGTTGAAGAACGACATGGTTCCCTTCAAAATAGCCTAAAAATTGAGTTTGTACCGTCTATGCTCAATTGAAGCACAACTTCTGGAGTTGCGATTTTAAATAGCAATACGCATATATATGACTGAAAACGAGCACACACTCTATTATTATGGTGTATCTAATATAAAAATATTGAAGAACGGCAGTGTTCTCTTCAAAATAGCTTGAAAATCGAGTTTGTACCCTCCGAGCTCAATTGTGGCACAATCCCCTGATTTGCGATTTTAAAGAGCAATACACATATATACAACCAAAATCCACCACAAACTCCCTTATTATGGTGTATGTAATGTAATATTGTTGAAGAACTACATCGTTCACATCAAAATATCCTCAAAATCGAGTTTGTACTGTCTAAGCTCAATTGAAGCATAACTTCCGGACTCGCGATTTTAAAGATCAATACGCAGATATACAACAAAAAACCACCACACTCTCTTATTATTATGTATGTTATTTAATAATGTCAAAGAACTACATCGTTCTCTTCCAAATAGCCTCAAAATCGAGTTTTTACCGTCTACGCTCAATTGAAGCATAACTTCCGGACTTGCGATATTAAAGAGTAATACACTGAAATACGACCAAAATCTACCACACACTCCCTTATAATGGTGTATGTAATGTAAAAATATCGACGAATGACATCGTTCTTTTCAAAATAGCCTCAAAATCGAGTTTGTACCCTCTATGCTCAATTGAAGCACAACTCCCAGATTTGCGATTTTAAAGATTAATACGCAGATATACAATCAAAATCCACCACACACTCCCTTATTATGGTATATGTAATGTAGTAATATCGAAGAACGGCATTGTTCTCTTAAAAATAGCCTCAAATCAAGTTTGTACTGTCTAAGCTCAATTGAAGCATAACTTCCGGACCCACGATTTTAAAGAGCAATACGCAGATATACGACCAAAATCCACCACACACTCTCTTATTATGGTGTATTTAATCTAATAATGTCGAAGAACTACATCGTTCTCTTCAAAATAGCCTCAAAATCGAGTTTGTACCGTCTACGCTCAGTTGAAGCATAACTTACGGACTTGCGATTTTAAAGAGTAATACGCTAATATACGACAAAAATCCACCACACACTCCTTTATAATGGTGTATGTAATGTAAAAATATCGAAGAACGGCATCATTCTCTTCAAAATAGCCTCAAAATCGAGTTTGTACCCTCTATGCTCAATTGAATAACAACTCTCAGATATGCGATATTAAAGAGCAATACACATATATACAACCAAAATCCACCACGCACTCTCTTATTATTGTGTATGTAATGTAATAATGTCGAAGAACAACATTGTTCTCTTAAACATAGCCTCAAAATCCAGTTTGTAACGTCTATGCTCAATTGAAGCACAACTTCCAGAGTTACGATTTTAAAGAGCAATATGCATATATACGACCAAAATCCAGCACACGCTCCCTTATTATGGTGTATGTAATGTAATAATGTCGAAGAACGACATTGTTCTCTTCAAAATAGCCTCAAAATCGAGTTTGTACCGTCCAAGTTCAATTGAAGCACAACTTCCGGACATGCGATTTTAAAAAGCAATACGCATGTATATGACTGAAAACCACCACACACTCCCTTTTTATGGTGTATGTAATTTAAAAATATCGAAGAACGTCATTGTTCTCTTCAAAATAACCTGAAAATTGAGTTTGTACCCTCTAAGCTCAGTTGAAGCACAACTCCCGGATTTGCGATTTTATGAGAAATACGCATATATACGACCAAAATCCACCAGACACTCCCTTATTATGGTGTATGTAATGTAATAATGTTGAAGAACTACATCTTTCTCATCAAAAATAGCCTCAAAATTGAGTTTGTACCCTCTAAGCTCAATTGAAGCACAACTCTCGGATTTGTAATTTTAAAGAGCAATACACATATATACAACAAAAATCTACCACACACTCCCTTATTATCGTGTATGTAATGCAATAATGTCGAAGAAAGACATTGTTCGCTTCAAAATATCCTAAAAATTGAGTTATTACCATCTATGCTCAATTGAAGCACCACTTCCGGAGTTGCGATTTTAAAGAGCAATACGCATATATATGACTGAAAACCACCACACACTCCCTTATTATGGAGTATGTAATGTAAAAATATCGAACAACGGCATGGTTCTCTTCAAAATAGCCTGAAAATCGAGTTTGTACCTTCTAAGCTCAATTGAAGTACAACTCTCAGATTTATGATTTTAAAGAGCAATACGCATATATACAACCAAAACCCACCTCACACTCCCTTATTATGGTGTATGTAATGTAATAATGTCGAAGAACTACATCGTTCTCTTAAAAATAGCCTCAAAATCGAGTTTTTACCATCTAAGCTCAATTGAAGCATAACTTCCGGACTTGCGATATTAAAGAGCAATACGCAGATATACGACAAAAATCCACCGCACACTCCCTTGATTTTGAGGCTACTTGTCATGGTGTATGGTTAAAGAGTTTCATCTCTGGGCTTACAATCGTTGATTCTATTTCAAGGCCATTGAGGATATATTGTGATAATTCAACTGCTGTTTTCCTGGCTAAGAATAATAATAGTGGAAGTCGAAATAAACACATCAACATTAAGTATTTAGTCGTATTGGAACGTGTTAAGGAGAATAAAGTGATCATTGAACATATAAGCACTGAATTAATGGTTGTTGATCCTTTAACAAAAGGCATGCCACCTAACGGATTTATGGATCATGTTACGAGAATGGGAATTGGTTCCACATTGTAGTTTGGATATGAAATGGGTTCATATGTATTGAGACTCTTATTTATTGTGTTTTTCTCATATTTATAGTGCACATTTTATTTGAGAAATCACATTCAGTTGGATCCGGAATAAACATTGGGGTCTATTCATTAAGTGATAATGGTTATCTAAAAGATAATAATGCATCGTAATACATGGAATACAATATTCAATATATGAAGACTTGTCGCTATGATTCGTGTGTTATTTTTCTTTCTAAAGCTAAGGTGGTTTTGGTTTTGAACTCTTATAATAAAGAGTTATGAGGACCAAGTGGGAGAATACAAAATATATTTGGTCCTCATTAAGATATTTCATCGAACATGTGTATACGCATAATATATGTTCGATAAAACCATGGAAATCAATGAAAAACTACATTGGCCGAATATTAACTGTCACTGGCAGTTAACATAATCGAATGGGTGCCTTTACAGTTGGTTTTCATGGACAACCTTGTATATAAGGCATATTATTTGGATCCCTACCAGTTAATGTTCTTTACACTTTTGTACACCATCTATACATGAACATAAGAGGGTAGAAGTATCTGAATTGCAGCAAGAATCACATAATTCATGTCCTATTTACGTCACGAATCAATGGCTGGAGGTTAGTCTATTCGCTTCCAATTTTACGTCGAAATCATAATTGTCGTGTTTAAGAATTCATTATGTTTGACTGAGTTCATACATTATGGATATATGGTCCCATGGAGTGGAGTAGAATCCGTTCCACCGTACGAAGATGATGACAACACAAAAAGGGATGATAGAAAATATCTCAAGAGCAACAATAAATGTGAATGAAAAATGGAGACCCATAAGGAATGAAGCCTTTGGGCTGAATCCTAGTCAGCTTGAGCCTTGAGCACCCAGATAAGGTGAATGTTCAGGTAAGGGTGCCTGGTTATCATAGATCTCATGCATTTATTTCATAGGAAACGGTATTTATTTTGTGCTACAAATATAAAACAATTCACACACGCCTATGGGTGGGTGAAGTATAATCTATTAAAACAGTATTACATAGTGATGAAGTAGGCAAAAACTCGTACGCGCGTGCACTACGTCTCTTTTTTCGTTTTGTTTTAGTATATATTAAACCGTGATCACATAAAAACAAAATGAAGGCATAGCCCAGTGGTAAAGATTGTGAGTAAGGAAGAAGAGGTACACGGTTTGAAACCCATATACAACACTTCCGTTTTTTGTTTGGTTTTTTCGCCTTTTCCTTTTTTTTTTCTTCTGTTTCTTTTTGTTTTTTCCGTTTCTTTTTGTTTTTATTTGTTTATTTCTTTTTATTTTCACTTTCTTTTTGCTTTTTGCATTTTTTCTTTTTTCTTTGTTTTTTTCTTTTTTCAAGTGATATATATATGAATTTAATTAGCATGTGAATTTTTTAATTTAATTCGTATATGAATTTAATTGAATTTAAAAGTATAAAAAAATTTGTTTGCTCTGAATTTAATTAGGATATACAAATATACAAAATCGATTTTTTTTCAGTTTTTTATTGTTTTAATAAATAAAAAATACAATTGTTCTTTGAAATTTCTTACAAATATTTGTAAATCTAAAATTTAGCTTGTTATTATTTCATAGAATTTAACTAAATTTAATGAACGTAACTCTTCTTCTAAATGAAAGTTAATCTTTTTATAAATAAAATTTACTCTTTTTCTAAATGAAAGCTACTTTTCTTATGAATGAAAGTTACTCTTCTTGTCAATGAAAGTTACTCTTATTCTAAATGAAAGTTACTCTTGTTATGAATGAAAGTTACTATTTTTCTAAATGAAAGTGACTATTTTTATTATAATATATAAGAAATTAATATTTCAAAAAAAAATTATCTTAATAAATGAATGTTACATTTGTTCTTGGAAATAATTTCAAATGGGATATAACTCTACCAACAATTACAAATTTTTTTATTATAATATATATAAAGCATAGCAATTATTATTCACATGAATAGAAATACTTTTTCATTGTATTATTTATTTAAATTAATATTTATTCGATTCGAAGAAAAGTGAAAATTTATTTAAAAGAAAAGATATTGTTCTTTTGAATAAAAGTGACTATTCGTGTAAATGAAGGTTACTCTTGTTATAAATGAAAGTTACTCTTCTTCTAAATGAAAATTACTATTTTTGTAAATAAAAGTTACTAATCTTATAAAAATTACTCTTTTTATTATAATATATATAAAAAATAAAAATTATTATTCAAATGAATAAAAGTTACTTTTTATTATATTATATAACCAAATTAAATAAAATATATTGTTCTTTTGAATAAAAGTGACTGTTCTTGTGAATAAAAGTTACTATTCTTCTAAATGAAGGTTACTCTTCTTGTAAATTAAAGTTACACTTTTTTTAAATGAAAGTAACTCTTCTTATGTATGAAAATTACTCTTCTTGTGAATGAAAGTTATTCTTCTAAATGAAAGTTACTCTTCTTATAAATAAAAGTTAATTTTCTTCTAAATGAAAGTTACTCTTTTTATTATAAGATATAAAGAATTAATATTTCTAAAAAGTTATTATCTTAATAAATAAAAGATACACTTGTTCTTGGAAATAATTTCAGAAAGGATAAAACTCTACCAACAATTACAAATTTTTTTATTGTAATATATACAAAAAATATAAATTATTATACAAATGAATAAAAATTACTTTTTATTATATTATATAATTAAATTAATATTTATATGAGTCGAAGAAAAGTGAAACTTTTTTTAAAATAAAATATATTGTTCTTTTGAATAAAAGTGACTATTCTTGTTAATGAAAGTTAGTTTTCTTTTAAATGAAAAGTTACTCTTTTTACTATAATATATATAAATAATAAAAATTATTATTCAAATTAATAAAATTACTCTTGTATATATTATATAAATAAATTAATATTTATATGATTCGAAGAATAGTGAAACTTGATTTAAATAAAATGTATTGTTCAATTTAAACTGAAGTCTTTAGCTTAATTAACAAATTATTAAAGGCCCAATGTGATCGGCAACAAGTAAACTTGGAGATGTTATTCTTTGTTATTGTTAATGCGTTAGATGTGATCGGCATGTTGAGTAGATGGATATGGTATATATTTATTTATTTAAAAGTGAATTTTGACGAGTGAGAAATAATTAATTAAGGTTAGTTATTTGGAAATGAAATTGTACTTACTAATTTGGAATATACATTAAATTTATATTTCAGTTATAGGTGTGTAAATACATTCGGTGGAATATTTTTTGTTTTATATATGAATTTAAAAGTTGTGAATAAATATACAAACTTAAATAATATTGTATACTTTTTTCAAATTGAATATTGGTTAAAATTAAAATTTACATGATAATTGATGTGGCGTCACTTCATCTAAATGACGTCGTTTTACATTAAAAATATATTTTATAAAACATAGTTATTTTGCGCCAAAATACACACTCGCTGCATTTTGGTTTTTGCACACAAATTTTTAAAAATCGTGAATAAATACACGAATTTAAATATTGTTGTAATTTTGCACAAATTGAATAGAAATTAAAATTGAATATGATAAACATTGACGTGACACACTTTATTAGGTATTATAGAATATGAATGGAAGTTGGGGGTCGAGAGCGAGAGAGATAAAAAGACAATGTGAGGTTGGGGTTGGAGAAAGATAGAGTGCATGGGGTGGATTTAATAAAATATTTTTTTAATATATATGTTATAAGTAGAAGACGTTGTTTTAATGAGGTGGTGGTGCCATTTCGATAGTCATTTCATATTCACTTTTGACTGGTATTCAATTTATGGAAAAATTATAATAATGTTTAAATTTGTGTATTTATTCACAACTTTTATGGTTTGTGCATTTAGGCAGAAAATAACAATTTTTATATGTATTGTATAAGTAGACGTTATTTTGATGATGTGACGCTACGTTGTTTGCCATGTCAGATTTAATTTTGATCGATATTTTATTTGTGGGAAATTTACTATAAGATTTAAGTTCGTAGATTTATTTACAACTTTCAAAGTTCATGTGAAAAATTAAATACACCAAAAGTTCGTGTATTAAGCGCCAATACCCCTTTAACTTATCACAAAGTTAGTGGTATTTAAATTCTTAAGTAGTACGATTTAACATTACCATCATACCTGAACTTAATCAACCTACAAGGTTTAGTACGATAAACATTTTCAACTCTTTAAAGGGTTGCTATAATGGGAAACTAGAAAAATAGGTGTCGTATAAGAATTGTTGTTACATAGGCACATATTCTTACCTAAAACCGTATTTGGGTTTATATTTATGTTACAACTTACACCAGCAACTCGTCCTTAAGTTCTTTCAACTGTGAAACAAGTTTACATCTCAAGCGAATCGACCAAATTAAAAGCGAAAATAAGATATTTGAAAACGCGACAAGTATCAAGATCGAATTGTTGAGGTTTTAAAAGAAGATTTATAGACAGAAGCCTATACCCAGCATTAACCTAGACAACACATTGCTTCGTAAGGTCATGATTGACTATGTAAGGATGCTCGAGATGAGGCCAACTTTTAAGGAGATCAATTTAGCTATCCAAGATTGTGATTCCTCCGATGCCCCTGTCTACGATGGATTTAATTTCAGGTCTGTGAATGAAATTCGACGGTACACCCGGAAGAGGTATATGATTTCATCCTCGATTTTTTTGACTATGGGAAACTGCTGAGGGAGATTAACCATACTTGCGTGACTCTAATACTGAAAGTTGAAGGAGCTATAGAAATTAAAGATTATCAGCCCATTAGTATAATCGGAAGCCTCTACAAGATTATCGCCAAGATCTTGGCTAAAAGGATCTCCAAAGTCATGTCGAACTTAATAGATGAAACACAATATGATTTCGTCAAGAATAGGCAAATTCTATATAGGACATTAATTGCAAATGACGTCGTGTGGTGGATTAGGAAGAAAAGTCTTTATCCTTAAGTTGGATTTTTAGAAGACGTATGACATGGTTCAGAGAGATTTCTTAGAGGAGACGCTTCTGGGTATAGGTATAGGAGAAAATGGAAAAATTGGATCATGGAATATGTTAAGACGGCGTTGATGTTGATTATCACTATTTGTTTTTCCTCCTGATTGCGGAGACCTTTAACGGGATTGTATCCAGAGGTGAAAAGGTTGGAGTCATCGATGGAATTTCAGTTGGGAAGGATCAACTCTGAATAACCCACCTACAACTGCTGATGATACGATAATCTTCGCTCCTACTGAAAAGAAGATCCTTGAAAATTACAAGAAGATTCTTCAATGCTTTGCTATGATGCCTATACTAAAGATCAACTACGGAAAGTGTGATGAGTATTTGATCAAAGAAACCTTGAGCTCAATGAAGTGTGGAGTGTCAAATTTTGATGTCTATCATTCAAAAAGTGCAAAAGAGGTTATTACTTTGGAAAACAAGATGCCTTTCAAAAGCGGGTACGCTGGTTCTCATAAAATTAGTTCTTAATAACCTTCCAATATACTAACTCTGTTTGTTTTGAATGCTAAAGAAGGTGTCTTGGTGTATCATATAGTTACAGAGATGCTTCTTCTAGGATAAGAATAAATATGATAAATGGGCAATCTAATTGCATGGGCGTCATTAAAAAAATTGATTGATCAAGGAGGACTAGGAGTTGGAGTCATGTTTATCCGGAATGCCTCCTTATTGTTCAGTTGGTAGTGGAGATTTGCGGGTAACCAAAAACCGTATTCGAATGAAATTGTTAGCCCTAACCACAATATCAAGTACATAGGGAGCCTTCAAATGATGGGTAAGAGGACAACATCAAGTACTTGGAGCTAGATCGTTGATTTTAAAAGCTTTAATTACAACATTCAGGATGTGGCCAGAAAATGAATTTGGATGCATGTGGGAAATGACGCCAGAATGAGGTTCTGGCATGATTATTGGACATGGGAGGAGAATCTAAAGAATCGATTGCCTTGGATCTATGGGTTGTCTACTCAAAAAAGGAAGATTTTATTGATGGAATGGATCACTGGGATAACGGGGTTTGGAATTTGAAGTTGAGGTGGAGAAGAAATCTCTTTGTCTGCGAAGAGAAATTGCTTGCATACCTTCTTTTAGTTGTGGAACATACTTCCTTGAGAGAAAAAACGAGTGATGTGAGAGAGTGGGCTTTTGATAATTCAAATACTTTCTCTATTTCTAATTTTTATTTGCAGGTAACAAGCTCATGGAGAAAGAGAACCCCCATCTAGATAGGGACAACTAGCTTTGAGAAACGGCCCGCCGCGAGCACAACTCCAAATTTGGTTCATCCTCCAAGGAAGACTTAACACCAAGGACATGCTTTTCAGAATGGGCATCCCTAGAGTGCAGAATGATAGATGTGTTTTGTGCAAAAATGATTCGAAAACCATGCAACTGTTTTTTTTTTTTTTTTTTTTTTTTTTTTTTTTTTTTGCAGATTCTCTTGCAGTTTGTGGTACTATTGTTGTCGACATTGTAACTTGTCCCTATGCCTACCCGGAGATCCGATGGCACGTTTCCTCTCCTGGCTGGGTGCTCTCGGTCGAAACCTTGAGAAAAAGATTTAGACCTCTACATTCTATGTCATCGCGTGGTCGACTTGGGATATCTGAAACAACATCGCATTTCAAGAGTTTTAGCCAAACTGTAAGGTTGAGAAAAACTTTTATTCTGGCGGTTGGCTCTGGAGTTCCCCTTCTCCTTGGGACAGATGTTGGACAACCTAAGTGACATTAAAGAATGAGCGGGGGCAAGGAAGGCACGAAAATGCAAGTTATATTAAAATGAGCATGAATCATGACACTAATACCAATATGTTCTCTTGGCTCAATTGTTTGATGGGCATGTGAGTGTTTCTATCGGGTATCGTGATTGTTGCTTGGCTTCTTCCGGTGACTTGGATCTATTTTGTCCTCAACCTCTTCCCTTCGTTGGTATAGTTGTGGTGGGCGACCCTCTTGTTGCTTTCTTACTGTTTTTTTTTTGCTCGTGTGTTTGTCTGTTGTTGGTTTTCTCTGTGTGCCTCTGTTGAGACTCTGGTGTTGTTTTTGTTTCTTGGTTCGATCTATCTTTTTTTTGTCATTTGGACATTGTGCACGCCATAGCTATAGGACTTTGAGCTTTTGCTGCTTCATAAAAAAATCGTGATTCCGTAAGTCCCTTTTCTATTATTGCTCCGTACGTATAAAATTACGTAATCTGCCGTATAATTTACTAAACTAAAAAAAAGTCTCTACAAGATTTAAACCTAGGTAAATTTCATTTTTTTGAATTCAATAACTTGTACGACGGATTTAATAATTTTAAACATTTGGTGCAGAAAATGACTCATTTAATCCTTCTCATGCATCATTATTACCAATATCAGCATTCATTTGAATTGATGGACGAGTATGATTAGCAATTTCACAAGCCGTTTTTCTTAACGCTGGATCTATTTATATGGAGAGATATATGTATAAATTTAATTATTATTATTATAATCAATTTGTTGCTACAATTAAGAGATGTTGTATCAGTATTCTGATAGTTTTGTTAATTTTCATATATATAGTGACTGCAATTAATAATGTCCGATAAACATATGCTTTCAAATTCATCGACAAACTTGTGACTATTATATTTGATAAAGCCACTACAAGAAAAGCGCTCATAGACTACGGTTTTAAACCGTAGTCTATGTGTTGGAAAAACCGTAGAGACTGATGGT
>JAYDZE010539458.1:0-33211 GCA_034509125.1 Monilaria moniliformis
AATGCTATATATTAGTTTTGAGTTGAAATGACATTCATTTATTGATGTATTTCTTTGTTACAAATATACAATTATCATAATTAATATATTAATTAAAAAATTCATAAATTTTGTTGAACCGATTGGCCCGACGGGTTAGCCCGAAATCCGAAGGGTTAGGGTTAGGGTTGTAAATTTCCGAACCGACAAAATTTGCAACCCGAATAACCCGACAACCCGAGCGGGTTGCCCCGATTGACATCCCTACTAAAGATGTCACACTTTCCTTTTTAGTTCGTCCCACTAAAAAAGTCACACTTCCACATTTGGAAAATTTTTACATTCTAATTTTTTTCTCTCTCATCATTAATACAATCAATGACTTTTTTCTCACATTACTAGTTTCTCTCTCATCATTAATATAATCAATAACTTATTTTCTCACATTACTAGTTTGTCTCTCATCATTAATATGCCTAACAACTTTCTCTCTCTTTATTTACAAACCCTAAATAAAAGTTCATAAAATCTCGTATCATCCACAAGTGTGACATCTTTACTAGGATAGAGTGAGTATTATATTACATATATATAATAATAACTAATTGTATATAATATATATATATATATATATATATATATATATTTAATATATGTAAATATTTATATTTTTACATATGTATACAAATATATATTTTTTGGATTTTTGATTTTTCAATATTTTAATGAAATTTCGATTTTTTCGGTTCGGATCGATTTTCATAGTTTTGATTTCGATTTTTCGAGTAATTCGGTTCAGTTCAGTTTTAATTGTAAGAAAAATTCAGTTTTTCAATTCAATTCGGTTTAGGCAAAAAAAAAATGAATTTAAGACCAGATATTCACCTCTATTTGTGTAGGATGATAATGTATATAATATGAGTGAGGGATGCACCACTAGTACTTATTTTAAGCCTTTTAAATTATTAGTTAAAATATGTAAAAATGCAACTCTTTCCCCATTATCTGTATTAAGTTTTTATTGCGTTGCGTTTTATATTTAATAGAAAGAGCAAAACCATTAGAGGTAAGTAAATAAAGTATATTACAAACATACATTTAAATATCAAAAAGTCACCAAAAGATAAGAAAATATGGATTAATTAATAAAGTTAAATAACTCAACACAAAATTCAATTGTTCGGCGACCAAAAATTGTCGATTTTCCTTAAAGATTTTTGAATTGAAGCAACTTATACAAAATCTGAATTTTGATGATTATGGTTGCCTCTGGATTCTCACAAACAATTGGCCTTCCCACAACGGAAGAAATCAGTATGCAAAAAGTATTGCAAGTAACCTAATTGAAAAATCCTTACAAACGCAACAAAGTGCAATATGATAAATCGATAATTGCTTCATTTATTGCAACGTTTTTCAATCTATGCAGTAACTGCAAATGCAGCTACTTTGATCTATGTATAACGTTAACACCAAATATGTGTATAGAAAGGGCGACAAAGATTATTCAACAAAACAGACTAGTGATTTATCAGTTAGCACACCAGGATCTCATTCCACACCGCAAATAACTGGCCCCTTCATCTACTGATAATGAATTTTCCAATTTCCTTTGCTGCTTATAGCTTTCTTTGAGTGAACCAAATTAAAAACTTCCTGAGTTCTTATACTTTAAGTCTTACATGCCACCAACAAATCCTGCAACATAAAGAGAAATATAGAATAAATATTTATTCAAGGATGCAGAATGTTGTTATTTGGGCACATTCACGTCCAACTAAGTCTGCTTGCAAGCATTCAAGTATCAAAATTATATCAATGTGCACGGAGTGAGTGAGATAGAGAGGTCGGCTAAAACCATGTCATCTTGCGATTTAGGAAGAAATGAATAAGAGTAAGAACTACAAGAAGGAGATAAACACATCCAAAAAGGGCCTCTGTCTCATCAAAAAGACAAATCAATTTTGAACTTGTACACATTCAAGAAGGGCGAAGGCAAGACAAGAGAAAAGCAATCATTTAAAGAAAAAATTGCTCCATTTCATAGTAGATCCACAACATATGATCAACAAATCTCACATTAGCATATGGTCCTTCCTTCCAACTAACGGACCCAGGTTCGGCATATTATCAAGTTAAAAATTTCTTTATTTGGAAAAGTGCATTCATGAAGTTACTGGTTTCAAACATAAGACCAGAATCCCATATAGTAAAGTTATGTATAACTTTACGTGTGTATCTCAGTCACTGGATTGTGATTGTGTTTCTAACATGTACCTTCCTCCAACACAATCTGTTCTTGGATAGATTTCTTTTATTTGATTTGATACCATGTTGACAGGTGGATGGGAATGGAAGGATAATTAGTTCAATATATGGAGTCATTCTTTTGTGTGTGTGTGTACCGATATTCACATTTGAAGATAGGATAATTCGCTCTTCTTGACCACACTTTTTTCAATATATAATACAAGTTTGGTGGATCTTGGAAGTAGAGGAAGTGTCTCAGCATCCAACTTAAGTGTTAAATGTGATAGGATATTTTTAAGTTGGGAAATATGCCCATCTCATGATTCTCACCATTGCCCAAGTGTCAAAGATCTACATAACTAAATTTCTAGATCAGATTTCAGGAAGTGAGGCATTCCTCATTCACATGGTAGCTGTTAAATCACAGTTTTTAAACAAAGAGCATATCGGCGCCAAATTTGAAAGCTTCCTATCCTATATAAAAAACCTTCAGTGCTAAAAAAAGGAGTACAAGATTTCAATTTATCATTTTGTGCTTGTCTGAAAACCATTTAAATTGGACTTCTAGACATGGAAGTCCACTAGCAAAAAAATTAATGTGAAAATTTAAAGGAACTTATAGGCTAACGGACTTCTCTGAAACTCATTTTGCAAAGTACAAACTTTGGGCTTTTGGATTTTTGTCCTTATATTTCATACGTCTCGCAAAGGGATTGTGAATCTCAATCAAATATCAGACAGCAATCTAAACCCCTTTTGCACATGTCTGTACCTAATAATGAGCAGTTGTGAAATGGACTTCCTTTCGAATTCCCAAAAGCATCCTTAACATGTTCAGAGTATTTCAGGAACCTAAGAAGTCCCTAGATACAAACAACCTTATCTGGCATATTTAGGAGCTAATCCAGACAATGTTGATTACACCAAGATATTAAGGCCTTCCAGAATAAAGCAAGAAAAGTTTATCTATTGGTAAATCAACTTAAGTGAAACTAGAATGTCCTTCTTCAGCCTTATCTGGTTTCCTATTCTAAGAACGCGACATGAAGTCCTAATAAGACAAGCACCATTTACGAAACAATCCAGGCAAATTCCAATAAAATATCCATTTTATATACCAGATTAGGAAGAACAAAGGTACTGAAGTTCATTGATTGTGGTCCCTCCAAATACTGATATTAACAAATAATGAAGACCTACACACTGAAAAGCCTAAGCAACACATAAGCAACGGTTCAATCTGAATCATATCAAAGTGATTAAACGCTAAACAAACTTAGCTACAGTTTGCCTAATGTATACCGAAAGTCCACAATCATGTTGCAATAGCAATGAGTGTCCAAAGATTCAGAGAGAAAACAACTAGACAAATCAACTAGTTTGCCCGTGCCCTGATTTCTTTTAGTGAAACAAAATCCCAATCGAACTCAAACCATAAGTAATTTAGGAACAAGCTCACATACCTATTACAAATCCATCAATCCGACCGCTTAAAAGCCTCCTTCCTCGCCGCCCTCGTGTTTTCATATTCAAACTTGAGAACATTCGGAATGTGCGAAGTGTCCTTCACGTAAAGCAGCCTGCCAATTACGCTCTCCTCCATCGCCGGAAAATGACACCTGAACCAATTATTCACCACCCAGAACCACACCCCACCCAGCGCGATACCCAACGCCGCCCCGGCGAACACCTGCGCCACGGTGTGGTACCCCAAATAAACCCTCGAATACATCGTGAGCACCGCAAGCGGCCAGACGACGAGCAGCACCATGGCCATCTGATTCCGGAAGAGAGCTCCAATTCTATAGTGCGTGAGGAGCGTGAAATAGACGGCGAAGAAGAACATGTACTGGGCGTGGCTAGAGGGCCAGCCATGCGAATCGCACATCTCGAGCAGCGCGCAGGTCTCGGGGCGGGCCTGCTGGACGGAGGTCTTGATGACTTCGTTGACGACTTGGGAGATGAGGAGGCCGATGGCGAAGAACATGCCCTGGAGCTCGCGGCGGAAGATGAAGTGGGAGACGAAGCCACCAAAGCAGATGAAGACGGGGACCAGGGAAATCCATGCCAGGAAATGCCCCAGCTGATCGCCCCTCTGATACCGGACGTGAGTTAGGGTTACAGCCTTCAGAGAATTCGTCATGGAAACTGGAAGAAAAGAAAAGAAAAGAAAAGATAAAAGGAGCAGATCGGGCTTGTCACTTGTGCAATTCTAGTTCTAGAGAGAGAATGTGTTTTCCACTTTTCTTTGATGTGGAGGAAACAACGAACATGGTAAATTTGCAAATAATTTACTATCTTAGGGTAGATTTCAGTTTTACTTTTATCATATTAAGAAATTTTCTTCATATCTTCATGTTTAAAATTTTTTTACAACTGTACTTCAGACTTCACTAAACTCAACTTTCATAAATTGCGGTGTTAATTATGGTTGATCCACAAATGGGTTGTTTAGCGGACAGAATCTCCCTGACTTGAATTACAAAATTTTCAAACAATTTTTCGATCCATTATGGATTTGAGATTGCAGAGTTAGAACTTATTGATTATTCTAAAGTGGAATTGTGAAAATAAGTCATTTCAAATTGAAAATTTGGTTTGGATTGGATTTTAGTCGTGACTTTGATTTCAGTGATGGATGATCAAAACCATTGGAATTTATAGAAGCTGCAATTTAGAATAAAGATAAATGCTTGAGTTTTTATATATCAATCTACAATATTGTCTTCCGATATGTGTATATTAATTCCATTTCCATATCAATATATTCCATATATTCTATAAAATTGACGTCAGACTCAATTTGCTACGTTTATTTGTTCCGTTCAATCTGAAATAATTCTTAATTTAGGATTCTAATGAAATCTACCTATTTTGATCAAGCGTGCATTGTGACTAAGAATGTTGCGCTACAAGAAAGTCCCTGAAGTTCGTAGAAAAAAAGCAAGTAATTATGAGGTTTTTTAGAAATTTTTTTATCATATAAAATTGGCAACAAAAAAATTATTCTTTTACGAACCTGATGTTGATAAATCCACGAGTCTATAGATTCATTTCGGCCAATTGAACCTTCTCGAACTGTTTCTTTTTAAGAACTAAAATATTTGTTATGCCAAGAAGACCAAAAATATTTTGGACACATCATCGGTCTTGAAGTACTATTTCGGCATCTCCCTAGCCAAACCGACTCACGTTAGGATTACTCGTTAATGGTTGATCAAATTTGATGGATTCACCCTTTGAAAAAATAACTTCTGGTCCTAGAGGGATAATATCAACCACTTAACGTTCATTCGATGGATCTGTTATGATTACTTCATATCTCCTTTTTCTTTTCGTATGATTTTGCTTACTATACTCGCCCCTAGAGGATTGTAAACTATATTGTTACTCTTGCCGTCAAGAGTCCATTGATGAGAAGGGGTTGGGGAAAGCTTGAACCCAATTCCTATGGTAATGAATACGAGTGCAATTGAAATTCCCGAAGAGTTATACATTTGTGTATTGATAGGACCATTTATTATTTCTTGAAACTCGATCTCTCACGCGGACAAATCATATAGCCAAGAGAAACCATGAACCAGAATAAAGGAGCTTGAAGGAAGTTACACGATGCAGTACGTGTATTCTCGACGACTTGGTTGATAGGAATTGCAAGATGGCTACATCTTAGAAATGAGGAAGCAGTTTTATTTTATATGCTTGTCATTTTCTCTTTATTCCTAGTGTATGTAATGGTAGATGAATAAAAAAAAATCAATTGAACTTATTCTTTCAATTGATATTTTGTATACCATCTTATTTTAGGAAAATAGAAAATAATTTCTTTGTATCATTACGATGAGCACAATCGTGTGGAGAAAATGTAAATATAAGGGTATAAATAGTATTTTTACTTCTCTTTTACAACATAAAATTTTCAAAAATAATAATCATAAAGCGTTACTTGCCGAAAAATTATTTCCATGTACAATATGAATTACAGCCTACGCAAAATAGGATTGCCAAAATAATATTCATTAAAAATGGATGTGATAGATAAAATTGATAAGATAGAATATAATTGAATTATTTTAGATTTTATAGTTCTATGTTTAGAATAATTAATTATGGTATAGAATAAATTGAATGATTATAATTAAAATATAAAAAAATAGATTTTTTTTTATAATCTTGTAAAAACGTATAAATTAAAAACAAACAAAACGAACAATAATAATTATGAGAGCATTTTGAAAATTTTGTATTATATAAATGAAGGATAATTAATAATCACTCAAATTAGGTGCGTAGATGCTAGCCTAATTAGAATATAATCATACAAACTAAACATTTAATTAAATAAATTATTTTTTCAATTATATAAATTAATAATTATAAATATTTTTATGCCGGGTTCATCTTTCTGCACAAGCGTTATTGGAAGGGCTAACTAAGCGTAAAACCCTAATTCGATTTCCTGGAGCAATCCGAAGCTAAAACCCTGGGAAAGGTTTTCCCTCGCTAGCTATAATCTTCGTCTTACAAGAGAGGAGCGCTCAAAACTGCGAATTCAAGAATCAAAATTCACGCTCTTTCAAGGCTTCAACTATTCTTCACCGATTTTGACTGATTTGTGATGGAAAAGGACACCTCTTTTCTCTTCTCCGGTATAACTTTCAACCGCAAAAAGTTCGCTCGTGATTTCGCTAGATTTCAGGTAATTTGAGAAAACTACGCGAATATATATTCTTTATTCTTCTCTCATGAATCTGTTAGGCACGAAATGTAACCCGCGGAATGTGGATTTTCCTGTCTCCGTAGCTCCTTGAACTTTCAGTTTCCAATGATCTTACAACTTTTTATTTCCTTTTCTTGGTGATTTTATGGGACTGTGATCTAGGAAAAGAAGGAGGTTGATTGCGCCACAGACGAACCAGCTTTGCTTGAAAATGCGGATCCTGTATCCGAGGAAGTGGTGACGGTGCGTGCTGATAAGAAGAGGAAGAGAAAAGCAGCTTCGGGTACTAGTTTCTGTTATGTAATAAGTAGTTTGCTCTGATGGAAGTATTTGGCAACTGGAACTAGGAAGTTTAGAGGTTGGCGTATCAGGGTCCTGGCACGAGATGTAATATTGGTTAGAAACAGTTGCATCGGGTAAATATAATCACGTTTAGCTAACTTTTGCCTTTTCATTGTCTTGGCTTTCAGATCCAGTTGAAGGGTTTAGCGTGTTCAAAAGTTCAAAATCAAAAAAAGCAGTGGATCAAGTGGATGAAAACAACGAAGACAAACTTCTGCTTGGGAAGAAGGAATATCATCGGCAATTGGAGGTTCTGTAGCCATTCTCATTCATTAATTTGCTGTCATTTTGTTTCTATATACTTATAAATGTTAAAAAGATTAGGGATTTATAGATATCATGCCTTTAATGAGTATAATTACGTTTTATCATAGTCACATTGAAGAAAAGCATAAAATATTCTTTCCTCATGTCTTTCTTGGTATTGTTAGAGGGATGCTCTTTTCCGGAAGAAACATAACATTCATGTTTCTGGGAGTAATATCCCATCACCCCTTCAGAGCTTCACAGAGTTGAAATTGAGGTAATGATGACGTAAAGTCCTTCATCTTGCTGCTAGCTTTGTTGGTTTCACCTGATGCTTGCTTCAACGTCTTTATTTATTTTTTTATTGTGCCTATAGGATAATAGGTACTCAAAAATCCCATTCTTTTATTAAAATTTATCAGTTATTTATGAAAATTTGACATGTTAATCTCTATGCAGGCATAGCTGCAAATCATACTTATTACGCAATCTGGCAGAACTGGGTTTTAAAGAGCCGACTCCGATCCAAAGGCAGGCTATTCCAGTCTTGTTATCTGTATGATCTTTCATTTGAACTACTACTTCTTATGTTAGTTTTTTCAGTAGTGACTTACTTCCCACTGGATATAATGGACTCTGAACTTTTGTGAGCTTCCTATTCTATTGCCTCGTGTTATATATTGAAGCCTACTAATTGTTCTTCCCCATACTTTTTTTTTTCTATAAAAAAATGTAATTGCTGTTACTGTTATAAAATTGTCCAGGGAAGGGAGTGCTTTGCTTGTGCACCTACTGGTTCTGGGAAAACTTTTGCATTTGTCTGCCCAATACTCATGAAACTTGAGGTTTGTATGTGTTAAATTATACTTTTAACCCCAATTTCCCCTGAAGTCCTGCTAACAATACTTTCTTTTAGCGTGCTTCAAAGGATGGCATTCGGGCAGTGATCCTTTGCCCAACACGTGAATTAGCAGCTCAGACTACTCGAGAATGCAAGAAGTTGGTTAAAGGAAAGAAGTTTTACATCAAGCTAATGACCAAGCAGCTTGCTAAAAGTGCTGATTTTTCAAAGCAGCCTTGTGACATTCTCATATCCACACCTTTTAGGGTGCAGTTTGCAGTTCGCAAAAGAAAGCTTGATTTGAGCAAGTAAGATACCTAATCCATATTGTGGGGTTTTTTTTTTTTGCCTCAATCTCTTTGATCAGAATATTACCAGTTGAACTTCTACTGAAATTTCTTTTTTTGCACCTAAAAGCATCTGGCATTGTGCCTTTGTAAATGATAAAAGATACTGTCAATCTTTATGACTTTGTGTTTGTATTCTGGTCTTTCATGTTTGGGCTTTCCCTAATTGGTTGAGTCCATGCCACAGAAGAAATTTTTTGCTTCATATTGCATCTACCAGAGTTGGGTTACTAATTCAAGTTACTTTCTCTATTATTGCTCTCACCTTAAGCCAGGGACAGGTGGAATTTTCCGAAGTAGAAGTTGAAAGGTTTGTGAGGGCAACCTCTCCTGCTGGGAAAAGAATAAAAAACACAAGCAGTTTTGCCGAAAACAAGCATCTGATCTTATTTAGTGGACGAATAGGAAATGTACCCACATTGATTGTGCTGGATAAAGAACTACTTTTTCTGAATAATTATCTGATATCCTCTTGATCCTGCTCCCCCAATGACTTTGTGAATTGGCTATGGCTCCATTTGTAATGAGAACTTCTTTTATGTGCAGGGTCAAATTTCTTGTCTTGGATGAAGCTGACAAGCTTTTTGAATTAGGTTTGGTGAAGCAGGTTGATGCAGTGGCCAAAGCATGCTCAAATCCTTCAATAGTGCGCTCTCTATTCAGCGCTACTTTACCTGATACTGTTGAAGAGCTTGCACGGACAATTATGCATGATGCAGTCCGAATAATTATTGGTCGAAAGTAAGAAACAGCAATTGAAATTGTGATTTTTCGTATAAGTTTAATTTTGTTCAACCATTTTGGTCCATTCTTAGCTGATTTCCTGGATAATGCGTGCAACTTCTACCATTTCTATCCATAGAATGAACAGCTCGGTTACTTAGTGTTGCATTGTCTTGTTTGTTCCTGCAATTAAATTGGCTACTCCTTCATATGTGCAACAGAAATTCTGCTTCTCAAACAATCAAGCAAAAGCTCGTGTTTGTAGGAAGTGAGGAAGGCAAGCTTCTTGCTCTTCGCCAAAGCTTTGCAGAGGTATGGTTCTTGCCTGAAGCTGCTGTATGACTTATTCTCATTAAGTTTCTCTTTATCGAAGGACAGACATGTATCCTCCTCTTATGACTTCGACCTTAAAGGATGAAATTGAGAATAATTTGCATGTAGTTTTGCTAGATTCTGTATGTGTTCTGGAGGTTGCTTGGTTCTACTTAAGGATATTTACAAAGTTCTGTTGCTAAAGTTTTTCCATCTCTCTTGCCAGTTGCCACTTCACCATCATTAGATTGCCTTAAGTCTCCATTGACCATTGTTTTTTTAATCTTATGTCATGTGCTACACTGACAAGATGATACATGTACAACTGAACCACCAAGAAGCATCACATGCTAAGTCTTAAAATTGCCAAGCCGACTGCCTAAAAGATACCACGTTTGCCTTCTCCGGATTCTGGGATTGAAGTGTCTGATTCTTTATAATCTCTTAGATCGGGAATTTAGGAAATATAACCTTGGATAAAACTGAAGTTAAACCTGCATTTGAGACTGTAACCCTTTATTTCGCTCTTAGGTAAAAACTATTTCTGTTAGGACAAACTCCTGATTTCCCATTTTCCATTATTTCAATATTTTTTCAAACTACTTTTGTCACTTGGCTTGACTCAATGTGTATTCTGACTGAATGACTCAATGTGTATTCTTGTGTCTACGACAGAGTTTGAACCCCCCGGTGCTAATTTTTGTACAAAACAAGGAGCGAGCTAAAGAACTCTACAATGAACTGAGATATGATGATATTAGAGCTGATGTCATACATGCTGATCTTCCAGAAGCACAGGTGACTTTTGCTGTACTAATGGCAGAAACTCTACAATGTCAAAATTAAATGTGATATTACAGTTACTTGTATGTTCCTCACATGAGTACTTGTTTCTTTTAAAACCTAGGCTAGCTTTTTTATTATCTTCTCCTTAGATGCCTCAAATACATATATGATTATCCAAATACATATGGAAAAGGTCCTCATGCCTTTTTCTCGGGGAAAGGCATACTGCAATCTACTCGCACAATGAGTGGGTATCTGTCAATTCAAGCATGGTGGCATATTTGTAACTTATATTTTGAGCATATATTGTTTACTCCTATTACACTTTATTCAAGTTTGGGTTCTGCCGGGAACTTTTTCTTGTAATTTCATTCATGTTTCCCAAACTTTAACAATGTTGAATTTTACTAATCCATGTCTACCAATGCAGAGAGAAAATGCTGTTGATAATTTTCGATCTGGGAAAACATGGGTATTGGTTGCGACTGATGTTATTGCACGGGGCATGGACTTCAAAGGCGTCAATTGTGTAATCAACTATGATTTTCCAGATTCTATGGCTGCATATGTTCATAGGATTGGTAAGTTACCATTTGTTGTCTGGTGATCTGTTTGTCTGCAATTAAATGCTGTGTTTTTGTACTAAGATTTGTTGTTTTCCAAAGGCCGTTCTGGCAGGGCTGGGAGGAGCGGAGAAGCAATAACATTGTATACTGAAGCCGATGTTCCTTATCTACGGAACATAGCGAATGTAATGGCAGCTTCGGGATGCGAGGTGCCTGGTTGGATCATGTCCTTAGCCAAGAAAAAATGGAGGAAGTACAGGCCTCAAAGGGACGCCATTTCTACCAAGCCTCAAGATTAAAATACGGCTCCAGAATTCCTACCGAGCTCCTTCATTTGTTTGTATTTTTATGCAGACTTTGTGTATCTAATTTGAAATAGCTTCCTAACTTTGTTTGATTCCTCCCATTCTACTTTATGCGCTACCAGTTAGTTCTCTGTAACGTGACGAGCTGTGGTATGAAAAACGAAAGCAAAATGATTTGCGATTATTTAATTGTTTTACAATTGTAAAATTGTGCAGTCGTATAAATAGCAAACGGTAGAAAGGATCAAAATAAGAATTATACATTGGCTAAAATGTATTTAAAACCAAATCTTTGATCAATTAATACTTAAATTAGTAAAAGATTAAGCAAATCTATCTCACGTTACTTTACACAAAAACGATACTCTACAGTACACTCGCATCAAACAACTCAATGCACGCACTCCCATCACTCCCATTATCCAATTCCCTCCCAGAATAATCCTCTTGCAACCCTACACCCTCGATTTTTCTGAAGCATTCGTCAAACTTGCGATGAATCTACTAGCCGGAGCAAAACAATCAGCCCGTCTCATTATCTCGTCTCCTTCATCAACCAGACGCCTGTTTCACCTTCACCCTGTTGCTGCTCTTCGGCATTGCAATTCCTACTCCACCAAAGCTGCCACTACAATTCAGAAGACTCAAAAGGTGACCAGGCCCAGAACCCAGCAGAAACCTTCTGAAAAATCGTTTAGTTTCGCGCAGACGATCAAGAAACAAGCAGACGCGCCGACTGCACTCTGGCCTAAGCCGCAGTCGATATCGTACCAGGCAAAAGTTGCCAACAATTTCAATTTCATCGGTAATGTTGAGATTCCTGTTAAGTTTGTGATCGATTCTGACGGGAAACATTTTACCGTCACCGTGATTTCTCTTGGGGGTGAGGCCGGGAGGGGTTCTCTGTCGATTCCTGTTGTGTTTGAGGGAGATTTGGCTCATGTTGCGGCTTTTCATGTGAAGGAAAATGATAGCGTTTTCGTGTCGGGGCAGTTGAGTGTGGATTCTTTGAGAGGTGTGTTGAGTGAGAGTCTGGGAAAGTTTCATGTTGTGGCTGAGAGTGTCTACTTTGTTGAGGGATTTGAGAAGAGTGATTTGGATAGGAAATTAGGGATTTCTTCTCCGGCTGTGGAGATTGATGAACTTGGTAGGGTTAGGAGTAAGAATGTTGATGATGTTGATTATAATCAGATTTCTCCAGTCGAATTTGATGGGGTAAAGGAAAGGAGCTCCTCTATTGAGAGACCTGCTGTCCCATTGTATGAAGCTGAGACAGTGCCACAACAAGTGGTTGCTGTGGATAATGGAAATGTTGATGGTAGTCCCAAAAGTTGGGAGGGTGCTAGTAAGAAGAAAGACGCGAATCAAATCTTGGATTTGTGGGGTGATCTTGTGAAGCAGCCCCTGCAGTGGTGGGATTATCGCGGCTACAAAGCTAATGGATTGGTAAAAGAGAAATTCCCCGATTTTAAGCAGAAGGGAACGGGGGAGTCTCTTTGGATCAGCAGTGCTCCGAAATGGATTCTCCCGGCACTTGGAAAGCTGGAGTTTGATGTTAAGGAGATGAACACTGAGAAGAAGGTTTATGGAGGTGAGGGGCATAGTGAGAGGAAACAGAATCCTGATCTTGAGAATTCTTGGAAGAATTTGGTGGAAAATCCTGGCAAATGGTGGGACAACAGAGCGGGAAAGAAAAACTCAAAAGCACCTGACTTTCGTCACAAAGAAACGGGTGAAGTGTTGTGGCTGAACAGATCACCGGACTGGGTACTGGCTAAGCTACCGCCTATGAGAGGTGGCCAATATCCTGCCTGACGAAGAAACATGCTGAAATTAGGAGTGATTCCTTACTGGTAGCTGATGTGGTGGTGCTGGCTATGAACAAGATATTGAGGCAACAGTTGGAAAGACTAAACTGAGAGAAATGTTTGAAGTCCTTCCGTATTCTGGTCCTAATCTGTTTGTAAAGATGTTGGTATTTTAGGTGTAACTTGTTTGCAGGTGAGCAGATTTTTGTGCAGTTTCTCTGTTTACTGCAATTTTGATGCTATCAACTTTATGAAGTTATGTTTCAGTGTGAGTAGTTTCTGTTTACTGCGCAGGTTTTTCTAGGAATTGAATTTTTGCTATAATATATATATATATTCAGAGAGCAGCGGTTGTGATGGTTTTTAGGTTTGTGTTTGATGTAAGTAATAATTATATTCCCTTTAACCATACAAAGTTCAAATCACTTGTTTGTAGACAATGAGTATCTGCATCTAGAAACATAAATTAAAATCGGTTATTTTGTCGGGGGAGAGGGAAGGTATAAACAATGGAGCTTCGTCTGCTTCAAGAATGCATTTTTAAGGTCATTTTATTGAATTAATTTTGGTTTGAGTGCGGTCGCGTATGTTACCATAGATGTAAATTAATGAAGGTTTAAACTCGCATGATACATGAGACTTGTAATTAATAGAATTTCGTCGATTCCTCTTAATTATTCTTGTCAAAACTTTAGGTGGAGAACATACATCTCAACAACTATCTGGTGCAAAAAAAGCAATATTTATTTCCTGTATTTCTTGCATTTCAAGGTATGACTCTGTCAAGCAAAGCCTCACCAATTATGTGGTTTCTGTTCACTACACCTTCACCATAAATTACTATTAGTTAGCTCAATACCCCACCATTTCTAAGAACCTATATCGTTTCCATTCTTGGTTTTCATCCATAAATCCCATCCCAGAATCCATCTTCTTCCCAACAATCCTCCTTGAAGCCAGTATTCATCAAAGCACATCTCCGGGAACTGCAAGAATCGAGCTCTGAGGAGCAGTTTCTCGCGCAATCTAACCCTATTTCTGGGGTCTCAGAGCTATGGGATCTTTAGAAAGATCGAAGAAGAAGGTGACCTTATGGAAGAAAGCCGCAGTCCATTTCTTGCTCTGTTTCATGATGGGGTTCTTCACCGGCTTCGCCCCCACCAGCAAAACGTCAATTTTTTCCGGTAATGTCACAATGTCGCCACAGCCAGTGGAGGCGTTCCATCAAGAGGAAACGCAAAGTTTCAATGTAAGCTTGATGGTCGAAGCAGAACCAGCTGAGGAAGAGCTCAATCACAACTCGAGCAACAAAGGAATGGTCCCTCAGCAAGAGAAGGAAGAAACAGACGAATTAGACATAAGGAGGCTAGTGATCATCATCACACCAACGAGCACAGGGAACAAGCTCCGTGGGCCGCTGCTTAGGAGGCTGGCCAGAACACTGAAGCTGGTGGCGCAGCCACTGCTGTGGATCGTGGTGGAACAGCAGTCTGAGGACTCAGAGGTTTCTGAGATACTAAGGAGAAGTGGGATCATGTGCAGGCATGTCATCTTCAAGGAGAACTTCACCGACTCGAGCTCGGAGATGGATTTCCAAAGAAACGCTGCTCTGAATCACATTGAGCATCACAGGCTCAACGGAATCGTCCATTTTGCGGGGCTTTCGAATGTATATGACCTTGCTTTCTTTGAAGAGATAAGAGCAGTTGAGTAAGTATTTCTTCAAGGTTAACAAATGAAGTTAACTATTGCAGTTAATTTCTATAATATATTCAACAAACCCAAGACTAATTGCGGTTAGATAATATGTTTGACGAGGTTAGGTCTAATTTAGTTGAACTCTGCTTGCTTATAACTACTACCTTAGGAAATTCAACCAA
This sequence comes from Monilaria moniliformis, assembly GCA_034509125.1. Classification (NCBI taxonomy): domain Eukaryota; kingdom Viridiplantae; phylum Streptophyta; class Magnoliopsida; order Caryophyllales; family Aizoaceae; genus Monilaria; species Monilaria moniliformis. Next base: position 15,106 of record JAYDZE010539458.1, read on the forward strand.
CTTGGATGACCAAGATTCTTTGACTGTCAACTTGTTCGCATCTTAAATTCAGTTCTATATATGTTGGGTAAAATTGATTTGTGTTTTTTTAGGGGATTTGGGACATGGCCGATAGCTAAGCTTAGCGCTAACAAGCAGAAGGTGGTGATTGAAGGGCCGGTTTGCGATTCCTCAGAAGTTTTGGGGTGGCATTTGAAGAAGATGACAGATGCAACATCACTCCCTCTTCACATCTCGAGTTTCGCTTTCAATAGCTCGATTCTATGGGATCCGGAGAGATGGGGCCGCACTTCATCCGTTCAAGACTCCTCTCAGGCATGTCTATTCTGCTACAATCATAGATGTTATACTCGATGAAATAGCTTAGCTATTGGAGTTTAGAGAAAATGCTGGTTTTTTGTACTAACATGCATTCTATTGCACTGCAGAATTCACTGGGGTTTGTAAGAAATGAGGTTCTTGAAGAGGAAGCTAAGTTGAAGGGGATTCCGACAGAGGGTTGCTCCAAAGTTCTGCTATGGGATTTGAAGATGTAATAAGATAATCTCCCCCACCTAAGTAGACATAACTAGAACAAAACTGAGCCTCGTTTGAACTCTTATAATTTTCAATTCTTTCCATTTTTCCCTCAAATATACTTGTAGATTTCTTTCGAATGAATGTTGTATTTGAAAGTATCAAACTGATAAAATCAGTCATAGTTCAATTTCTGATATCTGTATAAACTATATGCTTTTCTTCAAACAAGCCCACAACACAAAAAAGGGCTTAAGATCATGCAAATTGTAGCATTCAAGTAACTGTTGCTCGAAAAACGCAGAATGAAATGTTTATTGGGTCATAAGAAGTAGCAAAAGGGAAGGTGACAACTAACAAAAATAACGCTGTACTCACAGGTGTCATATGTCACATTTTCGTGTATTTGATGCATCAATTGTCAGCACTATGTAAGGTTATCTCCAGCACTCTGGAAATCAAGAAGGTATCTGATTTCAGTGCTTTTCACCGCTCCATTGAGAAAAAGAAGCATCCTTGTTATCTACAGTCATTCTTGGAAATCTCATATAGTTGCACGCTCCGCCTGAGCTGAGCCCTCTTCTTCTACATCGTCTTCTGTAAGAGTATTATCTACACTACTAAGGGGACCTTGCGGGCTACCAAATATGGTCGAGAATATGTTCCTATGGCAATCATCGCACAGGGAGAAGTACGAGAAGTGTCCCTCTTCCTTGAGTCTATGCACAATCGCACTTGGTAGAATACGAGCAACAAAATCAGTCATTGATGGAGGAATCACCATATCATCCATTCCCTGTTCAATAACACCGGCAGTCACAAACATTAAGGACATGTAATGTTTCACAAACACTATAAAGCTAGATTATAACAGTCACGAATGCAGACCTGCCATATGTGAACTGGGCCAAGATATCCAACCAATTGGCATTCTGGTGGACCATACATGAACTGCAGCCATGGGAAAATGCCTTTCCTTGGACATTTCCTCTGTACTTGGAGATCCACGAGGCTGAAACCCCAGTCCGACACTTGGAGCATAGCTTCTTCTACAAATGGCTTTAGGTTGCCCTGGCGAACTGACTCCTCAACATCCCTGTGCCAGATTTCTTCAAAAGCTGATGATTCAACAACATCTTTGTCCTACACCGAGAAGAGTTGGAAAATGACATTAGTAAAGACTAGCACAGAACGAGCATATAATCTGGCTGGTTTTCAATAATTTGGTGGGTGTACATTGCTAGGAAGAGATGGTATTACCTTCTTTCCCAGTGATAAAGACAACCATTTATCGATTTGACCATGCTTTCCAGAAAGGAAAGTCTGATGATAGAAGTGACCAAGGAACTTTGGAAATCTTCGAGCCAAATAGAACAACATTCTTCTCCGTCTGGTCCAATTCTCCCATGTGCTAGACATCTCTACTTTAGTCATGCTCGAGTCGTATGGATTGACCAATGGGGCAAGCATAGCGGCACCTGCAAAAAATCATCAAGAAGGGTCCAATGCAAGAAATCTCTATCAGGCAATGTTTCACACTGCCAACTATAGCAGCTAATGACACATTAAGTTATAGTAATTATGTCGTGCAGGAAGGGTAGTGTTTTATTACCAGCAACTTTATTTGGAATATATTTTAGAGCAGCCCAAGCATGTAAGGAGCCACTCGAATATCCCAAAACCCAGAATTTGCCCTTAACTCCTAAAGATTCTGCCAAGTGTGACAAATCCAGAGCTGATGAGTTAAGACTCCTATCAGGATGTGGATCGCTCTCCCCAAAACCCGGAAGATCATAACTGATGAGACGAACACCAAACTCTTCCAGCAGCGACAGTTTGATGCCCAATGTACCTGTTGTTTGATCATATTAGAAAACTTAAAAACATCAAAATGTATCATATCTCTAACACCTCTGTTGTTATTCCAATAATGCACACCAGTCGAATACCTGTAGTAAATCGCGAAGAGAGGAAACCATGAGGGACGATAAGGGAATGTCGGGCTTTATCAGCTGTAACTCCAAATTCATGATAGGCGAGGTATCTGTTATCTGGAAGCAGTATACGCTCAGCACTGGGAGGATGTAGACAAACCTTCTTCACCGATGAAATACCACTTTCGTGTATGCTATTTACACTCAGAACTGCACAACATTAAATAGATCAAACAGAAAATGCTTCAGTTCAGACCAATGATACAGAATCCTCGTCCGCAGTCAAATGAATGTCCCACAAAGCAGGATTGCATAAGCTCTGTCTGAAAGTTCGTTCAAGTATCTAGTACCACTCTAGCACCACCAAAATTTTCATTGAAGTAAACTGATAATATCTTTTTTCTCTTTAGCTGATTCTCCTATATCTTCCTAATTAAGAAAATTTTAAAAGAAGAGGAAACATAAAATTGAACCAACAACAATATGCATTAAAAAAATTCTCAGATGAAATAAATCAGCACGAAAAGCGAAATTTCGAAAATAAAAGAAATACATGAAAGTTACCAGCAAGAGCTAGCATAGAAACGAAGCAAATGACAAGCCAAACGTGGAGGGGATCGCGATCCTCGGGCAAGAAGTCATTGAGAAACCTCAATTTCTCCGAGACCTCGGCCAACGGGACCTTGGTTTTCTTCATAATGTAAGAGTCCTCGGTCAATATCGTCTGCTGCACGACATCCCGAAACCCTCTCCCCAGTTCCACCGCCAGCTCGCCCCACGCCGCCGCGAAGCCCTTGATCTGATCCTTCAAACTCTCCGCCTCTTCGTCCCCCGCCGGCGCCGGTTTCTGCGAGAGGTCCGGCGCCAAAACCGTCACCGAATCCCCGGGGAATATTATCCCCGTGTCCTCGACCAAGCTCGCCAGCTCATCTCTCCATGAGTTGGATTCCGCCGATACCTCCATGAATACGTATGTATAGATAGAAATGCATACACTTTTTATAAGTATATTCACCAGCAAAGCGCTACTGAGTAGTTGAACTGAACTCTGGGGCAGGAGAAGCGGTGACCAGAGAGAGAGAGAGAATGCAATAAGCAGTAAGAGAGGGAATCAGAGCAGAAGATCATACTATTACGGCGATATATAAATAAATAAATAAATAATTATGGATTATGCTGTGGTACGAATAAAGTGTAAATTCATAGGTTTCCTACTTATTTGAGGTTTGTTGGGTTTTTTTATTTATTATTATTTCGAAACAATGTGTGAGTTTTGTAAAATAAAAGTTAAATGCATTTGCCTTGTGAATCACTAAATTTACAAAATTTATTAATTCGTCACTTTGGAAAGTTTTGCTCTTTCATAAAAGATTCATTCAGAGTAGTATTTGAAATTCGTTGAGTTTATTGTTTTATTGTCTTATCGTAATACGAGGTAAACAGATCTAACAAACCTAAATAATCCATCCACTTAAAATTAGAAATGTCATTAACTCTAGGTTAATTATCAAATTCATTATCGGGCTGAGTTTTGAAATTCCTATTATCGTGGCCCGGCCCGTCGCACTGGTAGTTCTACTTTTGCAACGTGAACTTTAATTTTTGGCTCTTTACATTAGTTTAAGCTCCTGAAGGGAGAAAAAGAAGAGAAAGGAAAATAAATGGAATCCAAATCCGCAAACCGACCGACCAATCCTGCGGTAGCGAAGAATCAAATCTGGGCCTTATTCAAAAATTGCAGAGAAAGTAATAAAATTGGTACAGTCACTGGTAGAATTGAGGCATTTTAGAAAGAACAATGCGCAAAAAGTAAGTGGCTTCTTCTTCTAGTCACTGGGAAAAGTAACAAAATGGACCACCCCACTTGCAGTTGCGTGTCGCTATAATTGATGAACCAGGCGTTGAGCTAAGCTTATTTTAGTGACCATGATGTCACTATCATAGTAGTTAGAACGTAACTGGTTTTCGAAAATAAGAATTGGAGTGTCTCTTGTTCTTTTTTAAATTATTATAAAAAATAAATTAAAATAAAGAGCTTGTATGTTTATAACATCGTTTTTTTCGATCTTAACGATATTATTTTCTTAGAATATTATTAAATAGAGTATTATATTAATATTATTAGAGTGATTTATACTATAATTTATAAACCGCACTAAATTAACTTAAATGAAATAGTGGAGGAATTTTATTGTAACAGAAGTTATGTGGATCTGTGCGCAAGGTTGCAGCTTTGGTACGTTTATGTTTGTGGCGGCACAGAGGCCGAGGTGGTGATAATGATACCGCCAAGTGAGATCAACTCTCTCCAATAATATTTTACTTTGTCACACTGATACTCATGATGTGCCCAATTTCTTCATCACAAGGGCATCCACCGTATGAATCTCACATATATTTGTATTATATATTCAAATTCAAATAATTTATAAAATCAATGAAAATTATTAATTCAATTAATAAAATAAAAAATTATATAATTGAAATTTAAAAAACTACATAATTATATTAGAGTGGTAATTTTGTAGCTCCATATCGCTTATTAGTGGTTATAAGGAGAATAAAAGAGGCATTGAGAAGAGCTCGTGGTTCGACCACGTAACGCCAATACTCATACAAGTATGGCCACCGGAGATAGAGTTCAAATCGAACAAATATATTCGATCTGTATCTCAAGATAGACAACATATATTTTCTCTGTTTCTTTCTCTCTATTCCTCTCTCTCTCAATTTTGGCGTTCGGTAACCCTCAAATTTTAGCAATTATCTTAATACCCCCACCTCAATTAATCTTCTACCAAATAATAAATATTTATTGTAAGTTACTCAAATTAAATTTTATTTTAGCTATCAACGCCAAATTATTGAAAGGCTTAATTATTACGTGTTTGAATTATACTCGGCACCTTTTAAGTGTGTAAACTTGATATAGTTAAAAGATAATCATATCTCATATCCAAAGTCACGACATTTATTAAAATTAATTGTCAATGCATATAATTAGATTGCTTGTTGATTGTTGAAAAATAAGAAAACTCCATTTATATAAAAAAAAATAAAAAAATAGAGCTAATTATTATGGCTGGGCCTAATTTTTTTAAGGACCAAATACTAGACCAAGTTCTTGGCCCTTATTCTCATTGTATATGCCCACACAATCATGGACTTGTTTTGATAATTATGTAACTATAATGTTACATATAGGTATAATCTTCTAAATAAATGCCCGTTGATGTTATTATTTAGGTCTATTGTTCATATTTATGTTTATAGCATATGAAAGAAATATAATCAAAACAAGCAATTAGATCGTAAGTAGCTAGGAAAAGCCCATTATTTGGCCTCTAAACTGTTATTACATTTGATTGGATTGTTAATTTATTGCAAATTAAAGAAAAAAAAATGGAGGTAGGTGATTGCTAATTTGTTACAAGCTGGTGGCGTTGAAAACGAGGTTAGCAAAAACCCGATTGCCGGCTTCAGTAGGATGAGCAGCATCCCAGAAGAGATACTCATCTCTATTGGGACATGGCACTGTATCTTTGAAACACAAAGGTTTTGTTCCATTTGTCTCACTCTTCCCACAACATGCTTCGTCCTTCACTTTGAACCCTGCATCAATCACATTTTAAATATTTGTACCTTCCTTAATTTAATCAATTAGACTATATAGATATATTACTTACCGTAGGCCTCAGCATTGGCATAAAATTTCAAGAAGATTGGCATTGATGGGAGGTAGATGAATTGAGATTCGGGGTGGTTGGTGTTGAGGTAGTGCACCATAATTTCCAGTCCCCTATTCAACATTGTTACCATGCCATTTAAGGTGGCGTTACACACTTTATTGCGAATTCTTAGAGGCCCGCAACCTATAGGTGAAGCGTCAGATATCAAGAACTTTCTCAGCCCTAAACCTTGGATTTCCTGCACCATAAAATATTTCATTATTTAATCCAACTAATTATCAAATATTCATCAAATTACTTACCAATACGTGCTTTGTGTAGCGGTCTACAAGGAGATCAGCAAACTGGGGAAGATTGTAGACGAGGCTGGTTCCGTACACCTCAGGTTCCAAGTAGTTATTAAGGTAGTCATTAGCTCCAATATCCATAAACACCAATGCCTTTGCCAAATACTTGCTCACTTCATTCTCATTCCCCTGCATCTGCTCTCTCACCTTATCCACCGTTTTCTTCAAGTTGCTCACTTGTCCGCCTAGAGAGACTACGCGCCCCTGCTCCATCAAATATTACTACTTTAATTCTTAGTATATATATATATGCAACACCGCTTGCTATTACTAATATGTCAATCCTATTTTATGTGCCAAACTTTCAACGATTTTGAGAAAAATCTCTTTACAACCCCTCAACTTTGCCAAAAGTTATGTCAAGCTTGACATAATCTAGCAACAGAACAATGAGTTAGGAACTCGAGTTCTTAGGTGGATTTTTTTGGATTGTTCCACCTAAGAATGCGGTGAGCTGACTCATTGCTTCGTTGCGTCAAGTGGAACATATATCAAACTTTTCACAAAGTAGGAGTAAAGAGAAAAAATAAGTTAACTTTTTTTTATGGAAAATATTAAAAGTTGAGGACACAAAATATGATTTAACTCTTAATAACTTAAGTAGTTCGTGATGGATGATGAGGTAGAATTAAATACAAAGCGGTATCCTGTGTTGGGAAGAATTCCTGAACCGGCTGAAGCATAGTTCACTCCTGTTTGAAAGCTGGCGCCTTTTTCACTAACATCTGCATACGATGGAAGAAGAGGAAGCCCCACCATCTCGGCTACATATATGCATGTAACACAATTAGTATATATATATATATATATATATATATATATTAGTACGTACCAAGAAAGTCTGCGAGGTTTTTGCCGTTGCTGAATCTGCCAGTAGGCCCTGCTTTAAAATCTATACCATAAGGCAGGAAGTCGGCTTTTGCAATACTGTCTGGAAAATACTTGTTGTTTCCGGCGTCTAATAGTGAATCTCCGAATACGTACATTGCTGTATATTTAGATGCACCATCACAACTTGCCAACATAGAAGCTGTGATCAACACCACAATCCACACATGACGGTCAACTTTCATCTTTCTTTTCTTTTTCTTGTTCTTTTCTAGGAAAAAGAATTTGTGTTGTGTGTCCATTTTACTCTCTCTCTCTCTCTATATATATATATATATCTATATATATATATATATATATGCTTATATCCCACAGAATTAATTAACTATTTTCTACCTAGTTCTGTTTGGCATACCTACTAAATACAGCTTGCTATTTGCATACTTTAAAATGTATTGAATAATTATGTGTTTAATGCATTAATGCTGCCTTGTACGCACGCCGCATACTAGCTACTATGAGTAGTTTTAATTTGGTTTGAGGTATCCAATCCTTATATTAATTAATTTTAAAAGTTACATAAGAGCCATCTGTTGTACATTATCGGAGGGGGAGCCCCAATTTGAAAAATGCTGCTTTCTGCTATCGCCAGGGACAGAAAACGGGAGGCAAGTTACAAAACATAACTATGTATGTGTACTTAATTAATTAGGTCATCATATTTAATTGAACAAGAATTGAAACTAAGCAAGTGATGGGCTGTGTTGGCATTGTTGGGTAGGTCAACAAATGCTCCATATGTATGACCATAGGCAAATATAGTCCTGTTCTTGTTTAGATCATCAACAAGAGATCCAAGTCTCTAGTTGAAGATGGCTGCTACATTATTCGCGTAAGCAGCGCACTTTCCTGGTGGAGCAGCGCGCTCGGCTAGCTGGTTCGGAGGCCTAAGCTGCACAGCGCCTGCAAAATAGCTCAATTAAGTTAATTATTATAACTTAGCTAGTTAGGCAACAAAGTGAGATCACCATGATCATGCATATTTATTATTCACACCAAAATCGGCCAGTCGGCCTTGTATAGCGATTAATGAGAAGATCGGCAGTCCTTAGGGGCGTAGATGCAGATCTTTATTAATGTGGTCACTGCTGCCTAGAGACATCACAACTAGTGCCTTAGCCAAATAATTGATCTATTCTTCATCTCCCACTTGGCTCCTCAGCTCACTCAATGTGCTCCCCAAGTTGACAACTTGAGCAGACAAGCTGAATCTTTCACCCTGTCATTCATATAACTCAAATTTGATCAAACAACAAGTGATTAAACAGAAACATAGAGTTTGGTTTCACCCCCGTCTCTTCAAGAATCCCTCCTGCAGCTGATGCATAGTTCACTCCTCTAACAACATTCCTTCCTGTTGCAAAAGGACTTGTGTAGGGAAACAGAACAGGAAGCCCCAAGAAATCTCCTACACATTCTCCGTTAATTAAATAATCCTAGTAAAAAATCAAGATCAATGGTGATAATCTTGAATTAAATTATCTAGCTATCACCAAGAAAATCTACAAAAGTCTTGCCATTGCAAAATCTGCCAGAAGGCGTCCCTCCATTGAAGTCGACTTTATAAGGCACGTAGTTGGCCTTCGCCATCGAGCTCAAGTAGTTGCTGTTGCCTGGATCAGTCAGTGAATCGCCAAAGGTAAACATTGCAGTCACCTATGGCGCTGCTGCAGTTGAACAAGTTAGAATCATCATCATTAAATTAAAGGCCACACAATGCTTAGTGCATTCAATCTCCAGCATGATTTTCATTTGCATCATTTTAGTTAAGTGTGTTAAACTAGTAATAATGAACTCATACAAGAAGTGATGCTCAGCCTGATTTTATCGAGGAAAAATAGGCTTCAAATACTGCTTTTGAGCTTATTTCCATGCCTTTTGTTACCACTTGTTTGTCATCTTCCACATATTTCTGGGTTGTTTTTGTTCCTTCAGTGCAATGCATTTCTTGCCATGCTCTTCTTCATAGAAAGAACTCCACACTGTTGTCAATCAATTTCTTTTATTCATTTTTTAGTTATTTTGCTTTTCACAAGTAAAATTCTAAATTAAGTGATCAAATTTGAAGTATGTTATCGTTAGTTTTAGTTGTCAGTCTAAATGCCTTTACTTATTTATTTATTTATTTCTTCATCATACATTAATTTTGAGTTAAGCTTAAAAAATATTCATTTTCAATCTGAACTGAATCGAAAATTTTCATATATATTTTAGATCAGTTTTTTTAGTTATAAATTCCAAGAAAAAAAATATATGGAATGTTTCACATTGCATACTTGCTTCCATCGATTATTTCATCTTATTCTAAACATTTGTATCACTATGAAAAATGCATAGAATCGATTATTTAATTTTATTATAAGTATTTGTATCAGTATGCAAGATGCATAAATGTATCAGTAAATGAACTGAGATCCGCCCTGGGAGATGCTGAAAGGAGGTACAGAGACGAGTACATTCAGAGCACGATGCAGATCCGAAACGCCTAGCAGCTGGTGGAGCTCACGATTTCAGAATCATCGGAGAAAGAAGCTGAGCTTGACGCGAAGCTAAGAAAATCACTGAGCAGCTCGATGCAGCTCAGGCGTCGAACGCGGAGCTGGAGGCCGAGCTGCGGAGGTTGAAGGTGCACCGCGATGAGTGGAGAAAGGCTGATGAAGCTGCCGCTGCGATGCTGTCTACGAGTAATAAAGGCAAGTATGGGGACAGACGAGGCTCATTCGACTACCATTCAATCACTAGTAAGCTGAGCTCTCAGCAATTCGATGATGAAGATGATGATTCGCCCTGGAAGAGTGGGAATTATTTATTTTGCATATAGTCATCAAGTTTGTGATTTTCTGGTTTTCTGTTTTGGGGAAAAAATTAATTTCCATAATTTAAACCGTAATGTCCTAGCTAGCGCAACCAGTTTATTAGATAACTTTTCTTAATTGTCAATTTAATGCATTAAAACGTAGTATTCATAATCGAGATAAAGAAATACAAAATGAAGAAAAGTATAGTTATCCACATCCAGATCCAATATATACTTAGAGTATGTTTGATAGATGAGATAAGCACATTTTAGTTATAATTTATAATCTAATTTTGAGCTTATCTCATCTATCAAACATACCCTTAGACTGTATATTACAATATTACTTAAAATGCATATTAGAATATTTTTCAAATGTTATTTTGTTTCAAACTCTAATATAATTTTATCATTCTTATTGTAATATATGTAAACTTTAATTGGAGCATATATCATATTATTTTTTCATAGCTTGACAATTGCAGATTCGATTTATATATTTGACAAAGTATTCTACTTACAAACATTAAATTGGATTATCTGTAATAGTATATTAAGCTAGTATCATAGTAACAATATCTATTATATAGTTTTAATATGGCACCGCTATACCGTCAATCTTTATCGTGTCTAATAATGTATAAATACATCGTGGAATTATTTAGTTTGGTGAATGTGGTAGATAAGATTGATATATAGAATATGTTTTAATTATTTACATTACTTAGTTCTATATTGATAATTATTGAAAGATTATGCCTAAAATGTAAAAAAGTAGAAAAAATAATTCTTTTTTATAATCACACAGAAATGGATAAAATCGTAGACAAATAAAATTAATAATAATTTTTATTATGATATTTTTGAAGTTTTGTATTATGGATATTATTAAATAATCAATTCAATTTTAGAGTGATAAAATTAAATGTATGAACATGTGAATTAAAAAATCAAACTAATAATCTATTATTTCTGAACTAATTCATTAATAAATATATTAAACAACTTGTTCACGAGGTAACAATCTCACTAAATGAGGCCGAATAAATTTTAATACAAACATATCATTTATTATTTATTATTTATTATTTCACTCAATGCAACAATCCTAATTAAATTGTCTTTATTTCTAGCTTGTTCCACCAAATATTGAATAAAGTTATTTTAGTAAAAGAAAATATTAATACAATTCAAATTACTATATTTTCAGACATCCCAAAAATGAAGATGACTAATTTCGTGAGACTGATGGAGTACTAAATTGAATTTTCATCAAAGTTGAAATATATGGACGTCAATCGATTCATGAATAGCCCTTTTATCAAGCAATCAATTAATTAAGCACTTTCATTTTCGCTACAATTAGTCCTTCTCAAGCATGTCGCTCTATAATTATTTATTTTGCCACTTGAATCATTATTTTTGCTTTACGTCGTAAAAAGGAGGTCTCAACGTTTGGATAGAAAGGCTCTAGATCTATAAACAAAAGAAAATATTTATGAAAAGCTAAATAAAATAAATTTGAAATCAAGGGTTTTGAAATACATTTTTTTTCGTTTATCTGGAAAAATGATCAATAATAGTTCCCCATTTACCTCCGTAATGACTTGAACCCCCAACTTATTGGTTGAAGGAGAAACAATTTATCAACTAAGCTGCACTTCATCGTCTTTGAAATACAATTTCTCCCTATATATTTTATGGTACGTAGATTGTAGTATACGAGGAATTAGAATTATTGACAAGTTGAATAAAGAGTGGGCACACAACACATGAGATGCTCCTCAATGCCCATTTTTATTCTCAACCATCATTCATTCATCCCTATTTGCTTTTCTCCACCCACCATCCACACACATGATATCACACATATCATGCATTTTCACTCACTTGATTACAAAACAGGACGACTGAATTTTCTAAATTTTGAGTTTGGGATTTCAAATAGACAAGTTTTATACATTTCGATTTGACGATGGAAGCATTTTATACCGTGATTAGGGATGTCAATCGGGCCAACTCATTAGGGTTCGGGCTGATTCTATCGGGTTGTCGGGCTATTCGGTTCGGATCATTCGGGTTGTAATTTTTTCGGATTAGAAATTCTCAACTCTAACCTTAAATTATCGGATTTCGGGCTAATCCATCGGGCCAATCGGGCTCAAAAAGTTTTATGATTTTTTAATTAATATATTAATTTTAATAATTGTATATTTATAACAAAGAAATATATTAATAAATGAATGCCATTTCAACTCAAAACTAATATATAGCCTTTAGAGAAGTAAGAAAATACATTTTTTTAATGGATTATCATTTTTTTTTAATCTAAACGTTTTATATTAAATGTTATAGTAAAATATAGAAAAATGAAATGATGAACATAACTTTCGAATATTGAATCAAAATGTATTTTTTCACATACATTTGAAAAAAAAATATTATACTAACTATCAAAAGTTGAAAAAATAATAAATTAATGAAGTTTGAAAACTAAATAACGAGAACTCGCTAATTTTCGGATCGGCCCTATGGGTTCGGGCTGTCTTCGAGCCAACCCTATCGGATTGCAGGCTGTTCGGTTTAGGGTCATTCAGGTTGAGATTTTTTTCGGGTAACCCTATCGGATTATGGGGTTAATCGGCCCAACCCACGAGTTTCGGGCGAAATTGACATCCCTAACCGTGATTATCACAAAATATCAATGATCAGATGTTTTTATAAGAATGAAAAAGGGAATATTTTGCTTAGTAGGGGGTTTAAACCCCCACTCTCATGTGTCCGCTATTGTGTGAGTATATATATGTATGTCGCTCACATGCAATGCCATCTTTATTAATATTGTTTGAATTTGTTTTTTGTTTAATTAGAGGATGAAGAACAATGGAGAATGAACATGATATCTCTCCTATATACATCGCCCTTGGGGGATAAATTATATTCATAGCTCAAGTACTATATAGCACAAATTAAACATTAAAAACTCCAACCAGTCAAGCAAATAGTTTGAAAAACTAATTCTAAAAAAATGTGAGATTTCAAGAAACTATTGTGACTTGTAATAGCAATAATTAATATAACAAAGTTTCCCAAAGAAGGAAAGTAGAAAGTCCCAAGGATTTGATCGACAATTAAAAGGGCACAAAGCATGTGGCATGTGTGATATGTACATACATACATTTTAATGGAAACAAATGTTATTTGGGTGGGAATATAAATCAATAAAGCTGAGCGGCCACAGTGTGATCACCCACACAAGATTATAATAGTTAATATATTTAAAAAAATAATAATACATTAATATTCATTTACATTATAGTTATTTTTCCAACAATTTTAGGAAGAGAATATAAATTGAATTTCATTAGATGAATCAATTTTAATTGAATCGATCTGATTTCTTTAAAAAAAAATATGTGGGCAGTCATAATGTGATTGTTTAGTATCAATCAATATAAATGGTGCATGTAAGAATATGAATTTTCTTTTTACGAATATTATTACGTTTGAATATGAAATTAGGGGACATGATTCATGAGTGTGGTGGTCATCCCCACGTTATTGACTGCAATTTTTCTTGTCACATTTAATTTTTTTGTATAATTCTTCAAGCCGTACAAGATTTTTTTTTCTGATTTGGTGGGTGATGTAAATAATAATTTAGGACCTTTAGGTGACTGGTACCCATATATAGGTAGACATATCAATTATCGATACTATAGAAAATGTTACTTTTATCCATTTATTACGCAACTAGATTACCAAATAATATAAATTTTACTTTTCTTTTATATAAATGACCTTTTCTGAAACATTTCATTCTTACTAATGTAGATTTTTATGTATTCATTTACTCTTTCTAGTCATCACTTTACAAAATACAACATAGTTTCTTGCATTAATATATTAGTAGGGAGTAAATTCCCAAATAAAAATTTACATAATGTTGTCACACCGAACATAGAGGGGAGAGAGAGAGAGAGAGGGGCCAGGGGAGAAGAACCAAGTAATTAAATGAAAAAGGGGTTTTCAAATTCTTATTAAAGATTTCACTGATGACATAGTATTTCCTTGTCAGGAGCCCACCTTGTTTTCTGCTCATTCACTGAATCAAACCATTTTCTTCGTCTTCACCCCCCACCCCCCACCCATCCCAACCCCACCCGACCCCATAGTCAATCTACGAACAGTGACCTATATACATACATATAAATGGTATAATTTGTATAGCTAAATGGTTCATAAATAAGGAAACAAAAGCCTCCCTAAAATCCATTTCAAAGTCTCTTTCTCATCGAACCTAAAAGGGCAACGTGACATACTACTAAAAATACAGATTAGCACTGCGCATTTACATACATATATACATACATACATCACATTTTCCAACCAAAACCAAATTGGTTCTGGCTTTCTTTCTCATCAATAGCTCTCCTGTTTAAAGACAAATCCTTTCATTCTGAGTGGATTTTCACTATTTTCTATTCCTCTCTACAAATTAAAGGTATTGAGTGCTGAGGATAAGCGATTTGGATTTTGGAGCAAGGCTGAAATGCAAAATCCCAATTTCTGCCATCATCACAACAAGCATTTGCAACACCAGTTTCTGGGTATATTTTATTCTCAATCCAAATATTTTTTGTTCATGTGTGAGAGTGTGAGAGTGAGAGAATGAGAGTTTAAATGTGTTGAACAGAATTAGCTGATAATCTCTGGTCAATCTTGGCATACAAAAAGTGTAATCCTTTTTCATTTGTGGGGTTGAATTCTTTGGCGTGTATTCAAATAATGTCAATCATCATATCATCTAATTATTTGGTGTGGAAATTTCAAGACTCCTCTTTTTATTTATTCTAATCATCTTCAGTTCTCGAAAATTTGCCATCTTTGCCTTCTTAGTGCGTAAAAATTGATCCGTTTCTTCCTAATTGCAGTTGGGCTTCCGGCGACGACGTCTTTTGGTTCTACAATTGAAGATCAACAGTAAAATAGTTTGCGTTGGTTGAGTAAAGATCGGATTTTTAGGAGAGAGATATATAGAGAGAGAAGGTTATAAATGAGTGGTGCGGAGCGACGGCGATCGAGATTGGGAATGTGGGGAGAGGTAATGAATGTGGAAGATGATCACTCGAAGAAGAGGGTGATGATGATGATGAGGGGTAAAAATGGAATTTCTGGGCAGAGAAAGAGCATCTCGCAGTCGCAGGGGCATGGAGGTAAAATGTGGCGGTATTTCACGTTGGAGTCGGTGGTGCTGCTGGCTTGCCTCACGGTGTCGCTGCTGATTCTGCCGCTTGTGCTGCCGCCGCTGCCGCCGCCGCCGTTTCTGCTGCTGCTGCTGCCCATCCTCATTCTCGGCCTCCTCGTGTTCTTGGCTTTCATGCCCTCTAACGCCCGCAACGCCACCTATACATATCTGTAAATGCACCACTTCTTTTTGTATCTCTATGATGTGACCACATTTCTTTCATTACTTATGAAAATTCACCTAATTTTATTATTCACGATTAAATTTTAATTTATGCTACGTAACTAAGTTACTTGGATCCCTCAAAGAAAATAAAAAAGAAACTAAGTTACTTGGAACTTGAAAAAGAGATAAATCAATAGTCACAAATAACTCTGGTTCAATTTTTTTCAAACTGAAGTTTGACTTTAACCTTTCATTAAGCCCAGATCAGTATTTTTTAACAAAAAAGAAAAAGAAAAAAAGAAGAAGATAGCAATACCAATATGCAAGCAAAAATTATGGTTGATCATCCAGTTAGTTGATTACTTGGAAAATTATGTGCACCCAAATGACGTTGTTGGGCACAAATCAGCATACAATGAACATGTTCATCAGATTTTTTTTCCAGCCACTTCATACACTTCTCTTACACAAGGTTTACAAGTGCCTCAAAAGAGCAAAAAACTAGGAAAATAGCTACCTAACATCGTAAGCATGTCTAATATTTCATTATTTTTTCTATACCACGAGGGCAGAGGTGGAGCTGAGATAGGAAGATCCACTGATTTTCTCTTAGTAACTAGACCACACCTGAACCTTAAGCAGTGATGAAAAATGGAGGTAGATGATGCTCCATGACTGCCAGTAATTCTCTCCTTTGCCCAGGCTCATCCAGGACCACCCCCTCCAGTCGCCTAGCGGCTTCCACCAGCTGCCCCCGATGCCTTTGAGACAACAGCCGCCCTCCCGCATTCACACACTCCCTATACAGAGGCAGGTACGCTATTGCCACCCTCAGCGGGGCGGGCAGATCCCTCAAACAAACGGGTGAGTCGCCCCATCTCAGAACCTGGACTAGGTTTGAGAAGTGTACCTCTCCTTCCCTTAGTCCGTCCAAGAATGCAGCATCCGACCAGTGTTCTTTGAGAAACGCCTTTAACTCAGGGGCAATCGCCTCATCTTCTGATCTGGCGATGCTGTCGGCAACGGCGTAGGTTGCGACGGGGTCCCCTAGAAAGTCTGAGTGAAGGAGGAATGCTACCCCGTCGAGAGAGCCACCACTTCGCTCACCAGCGGCCTTGAGTATTTCAATACTGAGGGCAGCAAGAACGTGCTGAGGAACGTGAGGGAGCAGATATGACGCGACACTTACTTGACTGCTTGAAGTGGCAGCTGTAAGGGCAAGACAGAGCTCCATGTCTCGGCAACCCCTTTGGACGAACCACTGAACAACCTGCATGCAGCCCCTTTCGGCAGCTCTCATCAAAGGACCCAAGAAAGCCATAGCATTACCCTCTTCGACTAAACATTCCATAGTACCAATTTTACCATAGTGTGAAGCAAAGCCCAAGGCCAGATCAACATCCACATCCAAGCTGTTCCTTTGAGCAATCTAATACACAAATACAGAAACGAGTAAGCCATGGTGCAAATTATATTACTGAATAACTTTCCTTTTAAAGGAGTCATGTGATCTTACTTTTTTAGTTGAGGGTTTTAATGCAAAAGCATTCATACACCTAACCAATAAGTGACCGAAATCAACATAGACGTAAAAAGTAAAATCTGAAGCGACGGGATATTTGAAAACAAATTGGCGTTCTGATCCAAACCGATCATCTTAGGCAAGGGCATGCTACATGCTCTTTAGATGGTGGCTAGGATAAGTGACAGACGACAGTCATTTAGTGTGTGTTGTAATAGATTGAACAGGCTTTAAAGCAAGAAATATCACAATGTAATATGAAATTTGAAGTGCCTACAACGTACTACAATGAAGTGGCTTAGGAGTGACTTAAATCAATCCACACCATTGATTGTTGCATGATCTACGGTTATCATAAAAAGAAGAATTATTGTAATACATAAAAAGCATTATCATTAAAGAAGCATTATTGTATGCATAAAGAAGTATTATTTCAAAAATTAATCCTAGCCATCCATGTAGTCACATTCTACGACCATTTTGGTTTGTAGGTCCTACAACAATTGGGACAAGAAGTACAAGCTGTTAGGAAATTGGACAAACAGGTTATTAATGAATTTGCAGAATCGCACCAACATAAAATTTTGCTTATGTAAACTGGAAGATAAGCAATTTTAGTGAGAAAAGAGTCAACAATAAAGCAATGAACTACGTCACCCATGAACAACTCAAAGCACCACAGTTCTACCCAAAGGTGGGAGCACAAAAACATACATGAAGTATTCACGGCAACCATATAGTCAATAAGGAGGCATTTAGTTTGAGTGATATGACTGATTGATAAAATATAAGAATTGACGATTTAAAAGATAAGATGGTCAAATAAGCTCAAAATTAATCAATCCATCAAAGTAAACAAGGGATTAGCTTGTATTATTTTTATCAATCCATCCTATCACTCAAAGTAAACGCTCCCTACAAGTATTGCTTATCAGTAGACATCAGAAAAGATACCTGCAATAAAATGCGAACAAGTTCAGTACTCCCAAAACGTGAAGCC
>JAYDZE010539459.1:0-14772 GCA_034509125.1 Monilaria moniliformis
ATAAATAAGTAATATTATATAAATATAATATAATATATTAATACTATTAAAAAAATGGGGGTACAACTGTACCCCCTTGTTCTAATATGGCTACGCCACTGTGTTATACGTTGACAAATCTCAAAATTACAATGATGTATTATATAATTTATTTTTTAATATCATTTTCAATAAAATATTATCAATTTATGCACTGGACATACACTTGAGGGTCGAGTGTCATGTACGAGCTCCGGCACGAAGTAACTCCCTATTATGTTACTCCTTCCATCCTGCTCGAAGTGTCTTATTTCTTTTGAGCATGGATATTAAAAAAAAAAAGATAATAGTATAAAATATATTGACCAGCATGTATTTAGATAGAGAAAGGGAAAAGGAAAAGTGATCACAAGACAATTGAATTGTTGGTGTAATTAGGCCAACTAATTACATAATTAAAATTTTTTATTATTTCCTAAAAGGGAATGATGCATTTGAAATGAGATAACTCGAAAAGAAAAATGAGACACTTTGAATGGAGCAGATGAAATATAATATAATAATAAGTTAACAAATTTTGAAATTATAATTACGTATTATATAATATGATTTTTTTAATATTAATTTCTCTATAATCATATCAATTTATGCACTTAATCATGTGCCAATGGAGTCCATTCTTGGTTGACCCTTATCATGTTTTCATATAGGAATAAATTGACAAAGCTCGAAGTCATGTGATGTATTATATAATTTAATTTTTTAATATCAATTTTCATACAATTTGTTGATCAATTTATAACTTTTATTATGTTATTATTTAACACACTATTTAATAATTTTTGTTTAGAGATCTGTGTCTTTTGTATTGTTGTTTTTCCCTAATTGTTTTTATATTTTTCGTCAAAATTGCTAAATGAAATCAAAATGTGAAATTATTTATTTTAATTTATGGATATTGATTTATGCATAATGATTTTTTTTGAGAAAAATTATGCACATTAATTAACATGACATGAAATACGTGATTTTTTTCATTTTAAAATTGGATCTGGAGATACTCTTATTTATTCCTTTATTACGCTCTTTATTACGCTATTTGTTCCTTGATTACCGTAAGAGGGCAAATATGTAAAACAAAAATTCAATTAAAATAGATAAATTTTTAACTTTTTGGAAATTATGAAAAATGATAAAATTATACCAATTATGTAAATTATCACTACCCATAGGAAAATTACCATGAAATCAGGAACAAAAAAAAGTTTACAGAGTTCAGTTTATTTTTCATTTCGTTTTCTTTTTCTTAATCTCTCTCTCCTTTTATCGTTTGAAGGTTGGGTCAATAGCGATTTATCTAAAATATTTTTAGCATCGATATAAATCAGAAAAGGAGATCAAATGATTTACCAATTAAACTATGTGAAACTTTATTGCAGAAGGATCGATAATTTGGAAATTATTTTTTGAACTCCTCCACAAAATAGTAATCACGTGTCATTGCAATATATTATATGCATATATTTTGACAGAAAATGACCGGAGAAAAAGGGAAAGGAAAAGATTTGATGATTTTGAACGTAGAAGAGACCAATCTTCTAAAGAAAAGCATATAACCCACAAAATAAATAAAAAATAAAAAATAAAAAAGTGAAAAAGAGAAGAGATACACTATTCATTTCAATGGGACCGTAAAGCTATTCTTTGACTGCCTCCTCACTCTTTGATTTCATACCTTTGATCTATCAATGATAATGATATATGTTATATTGATAGATTTGGTTAATTTCCCAAAAAAGTTACAAAATATAGTATTTGTATCTAAATGAATATTGAATTTTCATTTTCTTTGGAATAAGCTACTTATCTCTTATAAAACTTTAAAACTATTTTTCTTTTACAATTTAATAATTCACTCATTTCCCGTCTTTTTGGTCTCCGATGTTACACAAGTCTGCTGCTTCAGCTCCTTCACGTGCTGGCCGGATTACCTCCGCTACCAACGAAATGAAGATCGAATTTCTTTAGCCTTTTTGGTTTACTTTACATAGTAATGCAACATCATACCGCCATGGATTACCTAGATATAGGGTATCCCCCATTTGTTTACAAATGCATGTAAAGTAACAAGTATATTTTGCCTCATATATAATTAGTGACGAAGCAGTAGGCCAATTTGAATTCTTCCACCAACTTCTGTCGAGCTACATAAGTATTAGTTACGTGTTGTGTTATAAAATGTGTGTTCAATTGAATGTTACTTATAAATTAAGGCCATCATAAATGTATAATAACTGCCAATCTACAAAACAAGTATAAGTTGATCTTTAATATTGGTAATAAGGTCAACGACAACGTGGTCTCTATTTTAAAACTTGACGTGACATGTAAATGAGAACCAAAATGCACATAATATATTTAGACTAAATGTTATTCCATATACTCTCAGCTACTTGAATTATTTATAGCTAGTATGATTCTTTGTTTGATTTCAAACATGAAATATATGTTAAGATTCTTTGTTTAGTTTCATATAGAATGAGAAAAGATTTAAGTGGCATCTACCATTTCAAGGAACTCTGAGTTCATATTATAAACTGATAAAATCCAGATTTTTTTAATAATAAAAAACTATTTAAACCTATTCTGATTAATGCTAAGTCAAGTTCAAGTCGAAACTTGTAAAATATCTTCTACCTTTTTCTCTCTTTCCCATGAAGCTAATGAACTTAGTGATGCAGATGGTATAATTAGTAGATGTTAAATATAGCCTCTTGTATTTCCCATAAAACGAAATATGCACAGCGTGATAGTATATACGATTTTAGAATAAATTTAATTTTACAAATCATTAATTTATTAATCAAGCCAAACAAATCAAATTTGTATAAATTTTAGTCTTGAACTGATTTCCAGCATCGGAAAGCACAATTGAACATGTGGGCAGCCAACATTTATAAACTGACGTTGCATCTCCTTCGTCTGAACTCCGATTTCGGATCCGTTTGCAATGAACTCGTATTGAAACTAACTGTAACTTTCATTCAGACTAAGTTACCAAATTCATAACCCAAAAATCTGAAAATTCAATCAGACGAGTAAATATCACATTTCACGAGATAAAGCAATTCAAACACAAGCAACTATAAAACACTCAATTCCCTGCAAAATTGACATCCTAAAAACATTAAAAATGTAGAAAAATGAGTGTTATCATGTATACATAATAAAATTGTCTTCAATGTCCTTTGGAATATAACACACATTTTCCATAAGATTAAGTTCCACTTAATGCCCCTAGGGTCATAATTACAAAAAAATTTGGTTGAATAATTTTGCAATTAATTAAGATAAAAACTTAGGTGCGCACGGATCCGGATGTTTTATATATATATATTGTATAAATAAATTACAAACAAAAGGCTTGGCTGAGTAGTTAGATAGTCTGCCCTGCACTGAACATGTCATAGATTCGAATCCCACTTCATGTTTTTTTTTCTCGCTTTTTGTTTTTTTTTTCGTTTTTTTTCCCATTTTTCCCATTTTTGGTGTTTTTTTATTTTTTCTTTGCTTTTATTTTTAAATGATATATATATATATATATATAATTAGCATGTGAATTTTTAAATATAATTTTCATATGAATTTAATTAAATATAAAATTATAACAAATTTAATTTGTATATGAATTTAATTGAATTAAATTAAAAGTTATTTTTCTGATGAATAAAAATTATTATTTTTATAAGTCCAAATTATTGTTTAATGTACAAAAGTTATTATTTTAATTAATAAAAGTTACACTTCTTGAAAATGAAAGTTACTTTCTTGCGAATAAAAGTTATTATTCTTGCGGATCAAAAGTTATTATTCTAATGTACAAAAAATATTATTCTCGTAAAAAAATATTATTTTCGTGAATAAAAGTGATTGTTCTTGTGAATAAAAGTTATTGGTCTTGTGAATGAAAGTTATTGTTCTTTTGAATAGAAGTTATTATTCTAATGAATACAAGTTACTCTTCTTATAAATGAAAATTACTATTATTGTGAATACAAATTATTGTTCTAATAAATAAAAGCTATTGTTCTTGTGAATAAAAATAATTATTCTAATAAATAAAAGTTACACTTGTTCTTTGAAAAAAAAAATACAAATATTCTCAAGTCTAAAAGATTTTATTTTATTATATCATAGAATTTAACTAATATTCCATAAAACATTCTTTGAGTCCAAAGATATATTTTTTTATTATAAAGAATAAAAGTTATTATTCTAATAAAAAAAAGCACTCCTTTTATTATTGTATATTAAAATAATATTTCTTCGATTCAAAGAAAAGTGAAACTTGTTTTAAATAAAAGGTAATGTTCTTCTAAATAAAAGTTATTGTTCTTGTGAATAAAACTTATTGTTTTAATAAATAAAATTTATTATTCATGAATAAAAGTTAATGTTCTTTTGAATAAAATTTATTATTTAAGTAAATAAAAGTTATTATTCTTTTGAATAAATGTAATTGTTGTAATAAATAAAAGTTACTAATCTCATAAAT
Organism: Monilaria moniliformis; assembly: GCA_034509125.1. Taxonomy (NCBI): domain Eukaryota; kingdom Viridiplantae; phylum Streptophyta; class Magnoliopsida; order Caryophyllales; family Aizoaceae; genus Monilaria; species Monilaria moniliformis. The sequence continues at coordinate 4,535 of JAYDZE010539459.1, forward strand.
AAAAGTTAATGTTCTTGAAAATGAAAGTTATTATTTTTGTGAATCAAAATTACCGTTTTAATAAATAAAAGTTATTGTTCTTTTATATAAAACTTATTGTTTTAATGAACACAAGTTATTGTTCATGTGTATAAAACTTATTGGTATTGTGAATAATAAAAGTTATTGTTTTAATAAATAAAAGTGATTGATCTTTTGAATAGAAGTTACTATTATAATGAATAAAAGTTATTATTCTTATAAATAAAAGTTACTGTTCTTGTGAATAAAAATTATTGTTCATCTGAATAAAAGTTACTCTTTCAACAAATAAAAAATATTGTTATAATGTGAATTGTGGAAAAAGAAGAAGGTAAAATCGCCATTAAATTGTAAGCTAAATTGTATTGTGAACTGTGGAAAAAAAATGAAAGTAAAATCACTATACTTTGAGTATTGAACATATACTTTGAGTATTGAACACATGCACTCAAGGTACCACTTAACCACTTGCACTACAACATCTTTAATCGATTATGTGAACAAACTTTCAAAATATAGAGAGATACAGTCGTCAATAAAAAAAAAATGGAACGAATCGCCCCGGGTCGGGTGTAACCCGCGCTCCTGTTGCGGGAGCGTTTCTCATTAATTAATCCGGGATATATTATTAGCAATTTATCAGGTCCAAATAAAATTCTCTAGGAAAAAAAAGAAGAAAAGAGTCCAAGTATATAACGTACGGTATCACTTCACGTAGTATTATCTTTAGAAACTCTATCATAAATATTATAATATTATACATTATATAAGCTGCAAAACAAATTGTTAATTAATGTTATTAGATATTTATTCATGGGATGAACCATTCGGCTTTATGGTTGGTCTTCGATCCTATTTATTTGTCCACGTGCTTTTAATATATGATAGCTATTTTTTTCCTGATTTTTTTTTTGTTTAGAAAAATGTGTTGCGGAGGATATTAGGATTTAATCATTTGAGTATTTGCAATAAATTTAGCATAGACAAGTGGAATTGAAGGAGTTTTATCTTTAAAAAAATAGTGCACTAAGAGTTGATGATACAAAAGATTTAGCTAAACTATGAGTCATCTATCATATTCGACACAGGGATAGGGATAGCTACTTAGGTAGAGACTAGAGAGCAAATCATAACTAAACTAAATCCTATTAAAAGTCGATTTTTTAGAATGGAGCATGACGTACAAATTAAAATTGTATCTAAAATATTTTATAAGCTCATATAAAAGTAGTACTTTTGATATCAAATTATAATTATCACTTTTAAGTTTATTCGGAAATTCCGATAATAATGCATATTATTTAGCTAGACCAATAGGATGTACAAAATTAAAACACTTGCTTTTTCGTAAAAAAAGAGGAAAAGGTGTAAGATCTTAGATATACAGGATATTGACACTACTTATATTTCTATTTATACACATTTATAGGAGCTAGCTACAAAGTATACTGTATGTACACTTATATTTGGTGTGATATAGAATATAGATTTATATTATTTTATACTAGTACCTATTTAGTTAGATAAAAGATAACTGTGTAAATCTAAAACTTAATTACTAACAGATATATAGAGAGAGAAGGATCATGTATATATTATCCAAGTCTTAATTATGGTATGTAATACTATCCAGTAAAATTTAGAATAAAGATAAATTTACATAAATTGTATATACATAATTGGATATTTTGGGTATTTCATATATAAAATCGATTCACAAATATTAATTAATTTAAAATAAATTAGCATATTACATAATTACCCTTTTGCAATAATTTAGGAAAAGATTAACTTTTCCAAATTAATAGCTCCAAATCAAATTAAAATATTTCCTATAATCTATTATCTTATTCCATTTTCTAAAAACACAATTGCATAATCATCCATAGTGTGCCGCTAATTAATTTTTTCATTCCAATTCTTGTTATTCTTCTACTTCAATCTTCTTCTTCTTCTTCTTCCATCACCATTGAATATTCTTCCACTCCATCTCTTGTTCTTTTTCTTCTTCCATCACCATTGAACATTCTTTCATTCCATCTCTTGTTGTTTTTCTTCTTCCATAACCGTTGAACATTCATCCCAAAAATCTTGAACAAAATTTGAAGTAATAATTAATTGCCCATCACCATTTGGAGTAATTACCGCTCATTAATTATGACCTTGATATATATTCAATTCCATATATTTTCTAACATTCATTTGAATATACACTTGCACCGTACAATGCTTAATTAGGATCTCATATTTTAAATTTAATTGCTTTGGTAATATCTACCAAAGGATTTTATTTGCCATAAAAAAATGTTAATGCATTAAGATTTTTCTATCTATTATTCATGATTGTATAAATGGAAAAAATCATTTACAACTCTTCTATTGATATTTATCAAAATATAGTAAAAGGTAATTTAGTAAGGGAATAATATATGGAATAATAAAATCGGTTTAAATAAAATCGGTCTGATTCAATTTAAAATTCAAGGACATTATGTATATACAATTTATGTAAATTTCTCACTATCCTAAAATTTATTATGATTATATTAGAAATATTATATGATTTACAAAATAAAATAAGAGATCTAATTTTCAAATAGACTGTCCAAACTTAATTGCCAGACAATTCCAAAAAAATATAACTGAACATAAATAATTTTGATTTTAAATTTAATTGTTGGGGAAACGTTAATTTTCAAAACACTATTAAGTATTGTTTGAAGAAACTGCTATCAAGAAAAAAAAAACACTGCTATTAGTTATAATATTTACTTATATTTTGCTTCAAAATATAATTACTTTATATTTAAATAAATAATCCATACTAGTAACCAAGTCATATATGACCTTATATATCTACTTATCCTTATAAATTAATAACAAATTTAACACAAGCATTTGTGATTCCATTAAAGCAAAAAATTGATATTAACTACACTGCTCTTCATTAATATCAATTAAATTAGTACATCATTATAAAATATGGATTACTATACCACCACATAAGTGAGACTACTAGACCATTATATATGTGGAAAATAATACTGCATTTGATTACTATACCACCACATAAGTGAGACTATTACATCACCATACAAAATATATTTCACTGCACGTAGACGAAATTGAACTAAAAATCTCTCGTTAAAGAGTTTTACAATACCTCAATTTCGCTACTTAAGGTAGACCGAGCTATCACTCTCCATATATATTTGATAAGGTGATATTTGTTTCATTTTTTATTCATATATTAGAAATACAGGACGAAAAAAAAAAAACTGCAATTAACATGATGGGGCACAAGGGCTTTAAATTTGACAATGAAGTCACCCACCCAATGAAAAAGAATTCTCCAACCATGCAGAAATGGCTTTATACAAAATAATAATCATCACAAAAAATTGGGGACCCGAAAATAAGGTGTAAAACGATAGTGGATGCTTCACTTGTTATACAGTTAGTGGAGTTATTTCCATTACTAATATCCTTTATTCTGTTTATTCTTCTTCTTAAGTAAGGATATTATCATTTATGGGACCAAATATTAGCACTTGCGCCGTCAGCTAATTAATATACTACTAATTTTTACATATATAATCTCCTTAATTAATTTGCTGCTTTGTCCAAACCCCTTATAAACAATGATGAGGATTGATTGATGGCAAACCAAAAGACATGGACAACTAATCTCTCTCTCTCTCTCTTTTTTTTTTTTTTTTGCATGTTACATGTTAGTGAGGATTTTCAAGGCCACTCAACTAAGTATTATTGTAATGTAAGAATTAAATTAATGATACTAAGTGCCTTTTCTTTTAATTCTTTTTGATCTTTTTTTGGTGGGCTTTTGATGCTTTTCTTGTTGAGCATGATTTTTGAGTATTGAGCCGCGGGGTGGCTGCATGAACTCCGAGAAGGACCGCGGCTGCCGGCGCTGGAGTGGCCGCCGGCCAAAGGGTAGTATGGGGTTAAATTGTCTACGAGCTTTGAATATATTTACAAAAATAGATTAATTTAAGGGCCATGATTTTAATATATAATGTGTTTATAATAATAGGGTTTAATTAGTAATTTTATATTATTTTCATTTTATATTATTTTCTTTTTTGGCTAATTTTAAAATTTGTAGTATTTTGTATTTATACTTTTTAACTCTCTATCTATTAAGATTATAATAAGATTTCATTCTTTAATTTAAAAATAAATCTAATTTATTTATATTTTATCAATGGAGCAAATTATATATATCCTTAAGCAAATTTCGTTTATCCTTTTTGTTGTGCCCCTTCTTGAAAGTAATATTTTCAACCATAATTTTGATTACTTTACGCATTTGAGATGAAAAATCATATTTTCGCTAATCATAATTCAAATTTTATAACCAATCATATTTTCTACCAAAATATTTTTGATAATAAAAATTAATTTAAAATAATTACTTTACGTATTTGGTATAAAAATTATTAATATTTTGCAAAAAAATGTTTAAATAAAAAAATCATTAATATTTTGGTACCGTCAAACATAATAAAATCATTAATGTAAAAACTAACGAACTGCAACAAAAATATAGTGTAAAAAAATTAATCGTTGTAAGCATCAATCATCAATTCGATGGTACATTAATTATATAATAAATAGAAAGCATGATATAAAAGCAACATTATTGTAAACATAAAAAGTCATTATATAAAAGACTATGAGGATAAATATGAGAATTATGTATTTTTTTGGACGAGGATATTGAGTTTAAATTTATTTTTATAATTCTAGGAATGGATTGTTATTGTTAATCAATTTATCTATATTCATAATAGCATTATGATACATTAGTCAAAATATAAAATATAATTACAGAAAATAAAAATAAGAATATTATGATACAAAGACATTATATCAATCTTAGGCAATCTTCGGCAATTACGTTTAGATTTTGGTACTTTTCCTTGTAGGTGTCTCATTGTAGAGTAGTGATAAATGTACATAAATTGTACATACATAATGTGTTTTTTTTTATATATTTTATATTTAAATCAGTTTATAAATATTATTTAATTTAAAATAAAGTAATATATTACATATTTACCATTTTGCAATAATTTAAGTAAAAATTCCAAATTAGATATCTGCAGATTTTAAAAAAAGATTAACTTTTCCATTGGATATCTACATATTTATCTCCAAATCAATTTTGTAGCTTTGTTTGAAAGATCTATCAAACCAAATTTTCAATAATATTTTTGAAAATATAATAGAAGTAATTTATTAAAAAAAATAATATAATTAGAAATAAAATCAATTTAAATAAAACCGATTAAATTTAATTTAAAATTTAAAAATATTATATATACAATTATGTACATTTATTTTTTTCCCTCATTTTATTAGTGACATAGCTTCTACATTATGATTATGGTTATGATCCACACCTATAATTTAGGGGATGTAAAAGAACCACAAAATATATGCAGCACTTGATCGAGTTTATAACAGAAACAATTCCTTTCGGTAATAAATGAAGCCTCAGCCTCAGTGATGATTGCGCATAGTTTAAAAATGCATTTAATATTTACACTCTAAGAAAAAAAAAATTAAAACAAAGAATAAATAAAAGAACTACATGGGAACCCCGACATCTTAAAAGGCTTGAATTTGTAAAACGAAATAAAAATCCGAAGCCAAATTCATATTCATATTTCAATAATATAATAGTTTTTTATTGATATTTTTGATTCAATTCTTAACACTGCGAACTCCAACGCGTAAGACGATCTTATATTATGATAAATCATATTATGATCTTTGTATCTCAGTGTCATTAACACATCTACATGATGATGAGTGCTCAAGGAATAATTCATAATACTATTTTCCAACTAAGATTAAAATAAAATGAAAGGGAGAGATAATATCAAGAAATTTAATTTAAAAAAAAAATTATTATTAGAAGAAACACAAGATAACTCACACATGACACATTCATTAACACGCAACTATTTAGATAACTTGAACCTCCAACTTATTAATTAAAAGAAAAATATCTTGTGGTTATGTCATTTAGAGAAATCCATTAATGAAAAGATCCTCCCAAAAATGGGTTGCATAAAATTAGGAAAAAATGTAGGAAGGTGAAAAAAAAGCAATGTGGCGGTAGTAAGTGATGCATTGAAAAGGAAGGACCACACTTCCCCAATTTGAGACATCTGCCTCTGTATCGATGGCACTACACTACCCTATTTTGAGCCTCAATTTCTTCAACCACATTTTCTTTAATCCCTACCCTCTATCACTCTCACTCATTTATTTCCAATTTTTTTATTCCCATTATTTTTTTTCAGAAATTATCCATACATGAATTTTAGGGCGATATCACAAAATCTCATCGAGTTAATTTGATTTGTTACCAAATTTTCTTAAAATACAAAAATAAAATAAATTTGAATAGTGTAACCATTTTACGGATGAAAATGGGTAATGGAATTATGGACCCAATGAATGCTCGTAAAAATTAAATGACCCATGAATAGTGAGTAGAAGAATTATTTATTTGATGGATATGGAGATATGGACAACAATAATTTACCTGTAATATTTTATGGAGATGGCTACGAGCTACGACTCATAAGAATGGCTACATCCTACATACATGAGTACATAAAATTATTTATAAATATATTTGATATTAACTAGTGATCAAATGTTAGATATTTAAATTTCAATAACACTTTTTAGATTGAGTTCGTCTAATAGTTATTATCCATTGCAACAGATTTTTATCGTATGATTTGTACACATAGTACACATGACAATATAAAAAACAAGCTATATTAGATAAGTGATGTGCAATACACTACATTCGATCTACCAAGTCATTCACTCGAATTAATTTTTTCAACTTTTTCAAGTAATATGTGTATGTGTCACACTAACTACATGAATTTATGGCAATAACATTGGGCTAATGATTTCTTAATATAGGGTAATAATATGATCACGAAATGGACATTGGATAAATCATGTGAATGCTCAAGAGTCAAGATTCTATGAAAAAAATAAATAAATTGACAACTACATTCCCAAATCCATGCAGACAAAGAAATAAATTCGCAGAGCCCAAGAAAAGCAAAGGATACAAACATTGCATAAAGCAACAGAAACAACATTAAAAAACCTAAAAAGAATAACACAAAAATCAATCATATATATAGATATAGAAAAATGGTGCTTCTGCTACAATTGCTGCTACGGACTAAACTTTCTCTTTATCCACCCTTTCTTTATTATCTGCTTTAACTTTGTTGGCAACACCAAATGCCAAAGGGGAAACAAATATTTACTATTTTTACCAAATCTCTCTCTCCTCTTCTGTTTCTCTCTCATCGCTTTTGCTGACCAGGAAGGGGCAGGTCTTCGGGCAGGTCGTTTAGGCATTCGACTGTAGCAAAACGATGTGCCCGTTGCCCCTCCTATCATGCTGGGCCGGCATTGGGGACCGGGGGCTTGGAAAACAAAGCAACACTGCCAACACACACACACCAAGATTGGTGCGTGTGTGAGTGAGATACAAAGAAAGTAATGGCGTTTGCGCATCGCTTTATTCTGTTCAAATTCGATTGATTCTTTTGCTGTTACTATTTTGCTGCTGAGAACGAGGTTCAGTTTCAAGAAAAAGTTAAAAAAAAAAATTGAAAAAAGAAAACCCCCCCCTCTGTCTCTCTCTCTCTCTCTCTCTCCTCTCTCTCTTTCATAATTGCATTGTCTTGTTCTTAAGTTAGTCTTGTCTCATACTCATATTTGAGTCATCCGCAGTCGGGGTTGTGAAGTTGAGCTCTCCTTCTACTCTCTTCTCCCTCATACAGTCGCATTCACTGAGTGTATTGTGTGTGTATGTGCACCATTTTCATCAAGAAATAAAAGATTGAATCTTGTGAGAGATTCTTGCCCTGATGTTCGAATGCTGAAAGATTGAAGCTTTTTCCAAAATTGAGGATGCCTATGTGCAAATTTCATTACTTTCTACATCATAGTTGCGATTTGGAAGAATTCGAAGACAGAGAACAGGAACTTTTGTTATTTTTGAGTTGATTTGAGTAAAAGATCAGATTTTTCTGGACTAGGGGGGTGGGGTGGGGTGGGGTGCAAAGGGTGGAAGTTTGCCGTATGAAGAAATAGTGTGCAAAGATGAAAGATGGAAATTCCAAGAAATCCAAGGTTTTTATTTTTATTTTTTGTCATTTTGCTGAATTGTATGTAATGTTTTCATTTAAATTCTTTTGCTGAGATGAGATTTTTTATATATATATAAATATCATTTGAAGCTCTCATGGTCCAAGAAACTGATCAGAAAATGGTTCAATATCAAGAGCAAAAGTGAGGAGTTTCAAGCTGATGAAGCTGTTTATGGAGGTGGGTGATATATATTTTTCTAGTTTATTGATATATTTAAATGTTTTGCAATTTTTTTGTAGTTTCTCCGCTTCTGGTCATTTTATGTATTTGTCTTTGACTGGCTTAAGTATATGTATTAGTGATATCTATACGATTGGATGCTTCAAATGAAAACAAACAATTTGCTGATTTTCAATGCTGCTGTTTTGTCTTTCACTGGTTTGTCTTTTATTGAAAAACTATCAAGAATTGGTTGGTTCCTTTAAATATTTTTTCACTTCAGCGGTTGTGCACAATTTAAAAATTACCTTGATTTGCAAAGGGATTGACAAAGATCCACCTGCTATGGTGAATTTCTATGTTTAAATTAGTAGAGATTGAGGGGCTGTTTGATATAGAGAATTGAGGTAAACTAAGTTGTAGTTATATATATAATTTTGTTTCTCTTTCTTTAGGTGGTGATGTTGAATGGAGGAACAGTTTTTCTGAGAGGGAACCATCTACAGTCAAGAAAATTAAAACAGGTCAGTGGGATCACAGTTCTAATCTTGAATTCCAAAAACTCAAAAATTCATGAATCTTGAGAATATAAAGTTCACTAAAAAATATTTAGTATGTTGTATCTAACTAGGTTGTTGATAAAACTTGTTATGTTTCTTTCCTCTCCATTGATGACATTGATCGTGAAGAGGGTAATCAATTTCATTCTGCAGAAAAATCAGCAAAGAACATTGAGCGCTCCTTTTCCCGTTCACGTTCACGTTCCCGTTCAAGGCGTGGGAGAGCCTATCTTGATCACCCTCAGATCATAAACATACAGAACTACAGGTTTGTATCCTTTGATTGATGCCCATCAATTTTCTAACCTTTTCTTCTTTGCATGAGGTTTTGAAGTGTTCTGTTTTTCCGAGCAGTCTCTTTGTATCGACATGGAACGTGGGAGGAAAGACGCCAACGGGCAATTTAAACTTAGATGATTGGCTACACTCTGCACCTCCTGCTGATATATATGTGCTTGGGTATGATTGGTGATTCTAATTTGTGAGAGGACTTGATATTATCTGATTTTTTACCAATGATTTTGTAACTTTTTTGTGTTTTTATTTCAATATGAATAGATTTCAAGAGATAGTTCCTCTTAATGCTGGTAACATTCTTGGTGCTGAAGACAATGGTCCTGCCAAGAAATGGCTTGCTCTCATTAAGAGAACACTAAACAATGCTCCGGGCACAAGCGGGGGCAGCGGGCGCTGCACTCCCTCGCCCATTCCTGATCCTGTTGCTGAGTGGAATGCTGATTTTGAGGGGTCAAGCAGGCGCAAGGCCTCAACTTTCTTCCCCCGTCGATCATTCCAGACGCCACAGTGCTGGAGAATGGAGAATGACATGTCTGCCCCTCAGCCTCGCCTTGATCGGAGGTACAGTGTGTGTGATCGAGCAATTTTTGGTCATAGGCCTAGCGACTATGATCCAAGGGGTTATAGGCCGAGTGACTGCTCGTCGAGCCAGAGGGCAAGTGATTACTCTTCTGGCCGACGTCCGAGTGATTATTCCTCCGGTCCTCGAGCAAGTGATTACTCGTCTAGTAGGAGGCCGAGCGACTACTCGTGGGGCCAGAGGACAAGTGATTTTTCACGATTGGGTTCAGATGAAGATTATCCGCCCGGAGATTCTCCTAGCACGGTTTTGTATTCGCCAATGTCTCACAGCACGTACGAGCCACCGGAAAATGGGTACTCCGTTCCTGGACACTCGAGATACTCTTTAGTAGCTAGTAAGCAAATGGTTGGGATTTATCTCACTGTTTGGGTTCGGAGCGAGCTGACAGAACA
>JAYDZE010539470.1:0-14771 GCA_034509125.1 Monilaria moniliformis
GAAAATTGTTAAAGTTATGATATAATCGGCTGATTTTGAAACTTGCGGAATTGACCAGAATTTGACCAAAATTGGTGGTTTTTCCGGCAATTTGTCCATTTCAAAATTTAATAGATGCATTCCGAGTAAACTCAATTCGTGTATAATTATTGGCATCAGGATTCTTAGTAGGTTGGTCATAAATTTATTCATCCACCAACTATATAGTACCAACTGGGTGTTGTACTTCAAAATTTCAAATTTTATTTTCTGGCTATGTATTTGCAATAATTATTTTTAATACTAATTTTTGTGATAATTCATTATTAACCCCTATCAACACAAAAAGCAACCATTTTAAAATAAAAATAAAAATTCATGGCCAAAAAAAGCGAAAAGAAATTAAAAAAAAAAAAAGTAAAGAGAAAGCTCCATCAAGAAAAGCACCTTCATTTGAGAACCCTTGGGTCCTCCAATTTTCTTCTGCTACCCTTCCACAATCATCTTAAAATCTCGAAAAATAGTTCTTAGAAATCCCAAATTCAGAATTTCGCCATAGAAGGGGGGCCATAATTCCTCGCACTTTTATCCCCCAACTTCCAGAAATGATCAGCCGTTTGATCTGAGCAAAGAAGTAAACAATTTCGAGAATGGAATCTAGCATTCAATGTGTAACTGATGGATTCATGGATGAAGATGAGATCTCTTCTCAGTTTTCGTCTTCGAAGCCATCTCACAATAATATCAACACCAATAATCTGAATGGGATGGTTATCAATCCGGCGACGAGTGTTCATGAGCTTCTAGAATGCCCTGTTTGCACCAATTCAATGTATCCTCCAATCCATCAGGTTTCTCTCTCTTCTCTTTATCTCTGAAGTTTTTGTTTTTCTTTTCCTGTAATTTCTGCTGCCGTCTTCTTTTGAAGATTCAAGAATTCGTGATGTGTTTATATGCTTGAAGGTTGAATCATTCTGGTTGTTTTATCTGTAGAATTTGTTTTTGTTGGGATCGTGTTGATTGATGCTTCGGGTTGAAATTTGTAGAAAATTATGTAATTTTGGAAATTAGTGGAATCTGAATCTGATTCTTGTTTTATATCCCCTGCTCGGACTGATTTTGATTTGGGATGAATTTGTAAATGAGTTGGTTTTTAGGGTTCACCAAATTTTCCATTTTCCAGTTTTTGTTTTTTTCCTTATTTTAGGGTTCACCAATTTGGTTGGATTTCTGCAAAGATAGGAAATTTATCTCCAATACTTCAAAAACTTGGCATTTGAATGAACCTTTTCTCTACCTTGATCTTGTTTGGGAAGATACAAAAAGAATAGGTTGAAACCCTGGGAAATTTCTTCCTGGTTTGCCAAAATCTGCTTGTTCCCTTTCTGACTTGAGGCACATTTTATAAACAAAAACAGATGGAGCAAACGATCAACATGAAATATGTTCAGGGCGCCCCACCTGACTTGAGGCACATTTTATAATTGCCTCTGCTGTAAGAGAACACCGGCAGGAGATTTACAGTGATGAAATTTGAGTATGTGATGTTTTTTGGATTAGCATTTGACCTTCAAGCTACTGATATGAATTTTTAGATGATAATTTACTTGATTGTTTGGGCCTTTGCAGCCCTCCTTCCTAATAGATTGCCTTCAAACGAAATTGATCTTGTTGTTATAGGCGCACTCTGTGTTGCTGATTATACTTAGTTGTTTGTTTTTCCTAATGCAAACTCGTTTTCTGCAGTGTCACAACGGTCATACCATTTGTTCGACATGTAAAGTAAGGGTCCATAACAAATGTCCGACTTGTAGGCATGAGCTTGGTGATATAAGATGTTTAGCACTAGAAAAAGTTGCTGAATCACTTGAACTTCCTTGCAAGTATTCCTCCCTTGGATGCCCCGAGATCTTTCCTTATTATAGTAAGTTGAAACACGAGGCTGCCTGCAATTTTAGGCCTTACACCTGCCCCTATGCTGGATCAGAGTGCTCTGTCATTGGGGATATTACATACCTAGTTGCTCACTTACGTGATGATCACAAAGTGGACATGCATTCTGGATGCACATTCAATCATCGCTATGTTAAATCAAATCCTCGGGATGTAGAGAATGCCACATGGATGCTGACTGTGAGTACTCCTCTACAATGATTGTTTCCTAAAAAATTACTCTTGTTTCTTTAAAATTTAAATGATTCTTTGAGCTCGGTTACTGGGCTATAATGGCATTTTGCAGATTAAAATTCTTGTATTAGCTTATCAGTACTTATCAAGAAAGTTGTGATTGAATTATTGCTGGTGAACCACTCGTTTTAAGTCTAGATTGATAAAACTTTGTGGAACTTTGGATTCGTTTAAATTCCATCCTTCACCATTAAAATTCTAGGAAATATCGTCCAGAGTACAATTCTTGTCTTAGCTTTTACGAACTACTATCAAGAAAGTTGTATTGGGAAGATGATAGTGAACTCATCTGCAGTCTAGAACAATAACATCTTTGTGGACTTGGAATCCATTTAAATTTCATCCTTCACCAGTAAAATCCTAGGAAATCTTGTGCTGAGTACGTATCAAGAAGGTTGCATTCGAAGGATGCTAGTGAACTCGACTGAAGTCTAGATCCCTATGAAAACATCTTTGTGGAACTTGCAATCCATCAAAATCTCATCCTTCGCCACTAAAATCCTATAACTGCTGATGAAGACCTTGTTCCTTTTCCTATGCAGGTATTCCATTGTTTTGGCCAGTATTTTTGCCTACATTTCGAAGCTTTCCAACTGGGCATGGCTCCTGTCTACATGGCTTTTCTTCGATTCATGGGAGACGAGATGGACGCCCGGAACTACAGCTACAGTTTGGAGGTTGGGGGAAACGGCCGGAAGCTTATATGGGAGGGCACCCCTCGGAGCATCAGAGACAGTCACCGGAAGGTTAGGGACAGCCACGATGGCCTAATCATACAACGGAATATGGCGCTCTTTTTCTCAGGAGGAGACAGGAAAGAGCTTAAGCTTCGTGTAACGGGGCGAATATGGAAGGAACAACAGAACTCAGATGGTGGAGCTTGCATACCCAACTTCTGCAGCTAATGCTGCTTCATTTGTTGTTCTTTTTGGGTTGTTTTCCTCCCTTTTCAGAAAGATGTAACTTCAAATCTGAAAATGTGTTGCTATGTCACAACAGTATGTCATGACAATTTCTTGAAATGTATGTGTTGGAGTTTGCACTAAATGTGTGAAACTCAAAAGCCCATATACTGTTGATGCTGTAAGAAACAGTTCATTTCAGACAGCTCATGTGTTGTGTGAAACTCTGCAAATCGTGAAATGTGCAATGAGAATTTGATGGTTTGTATATTCTGAGAACTAGACTTACAAACTTCAATGTGCAATATTAACTTTTATTGCACTTTCTGGAATATGCAATATTAATTTTTTAATACATCAAAAGCGTTGAAATAAATAGATAAATGCGATTTTTAGAATTTCAATAATGTAAAATGAAGTTAAAATATTTTAAATAGAATTATAAAGATGAAGCTGTTTCGTTAAGTCCAAGTAATTGATATTGGACTTAAAGTTAAGGGCACGCACAGCGTAATTTTGAGTTGCCAGTTTGCCACCGTCTACACTTGGCCGTGGGCTTAGCCAGAGAAGCCGTTAAACCCGGCCCAAACCCCCCCCCCCCCTCTCTCTCTCTCTCCCCCCTCTCCTCCTGCGTATCAAGAATTAGCTGATGCTCATGGAGTTTCCAAGCTCCACAATATCAACAAATCCTCATATTTCTCCAGCAATTCCGTTCCTCACATGGAAAGGCAGGAGAAATCGTTCAACGCTAACCATACCAAACTCGAAGAGATTCCCTTTGCAGCACCCGCTTTCTATATATGTATTTCGCCCAGTTCGGTCGAGAAACTTTCGGATTTCAGCTCATTTCGGCAGAGCTTCTAGCCGCCAGAATTATCTGAGGAAGAAACTTACTCAACGACAAAAGCAGCAGCAGGTGAGTGAAGACCTAATTCATGAATTTGATAAACTCAATACGCATGAGTCGAATTGTGAAAGTTCAAGTGAAAGAACCTTGAATCTCGAGGGTGGTAGCGGCGTTAATGATGAACCGCTTGATACTTACGGTGAAGATAGAAAGAATGTTGATGATAAGATAAGTCAGAATGAGGGTGTGATAGAATCGGAAAAGGATTTTAGGAACAAGAAAATAGGTGAATCTATCATGTGGAACAAGTTGGAGGGTTGGGTTGAGCAGTATAAGAAGGACTCACAATTTTGGGGCATTGGAACTGGTCCTATATTTTCTGTATTTCAGGATGCTGAAGGTAAGGTGGAAAGGGTAGTGGTGAATGAAGATGAGATTGTGAGGCGAAGTCGGGTTGATCCTCAGTTGGATAATGAAGCTGAGATCTTGGCTGAAGTTGATTTTAAGATATCTTTTGCAAAAGACTTGGCAAGAGAGATGGAGGAGGGGAGTAACGTGATTCCCAAGAATAGTTCAGTGGCTAAGTTTCTGCAATCTGGTGCTGAGGAATCACGTTTTGTGGAAGCAGTTCGCAGTGTCACAGTGAAGCCAGTTTCATTTCCTAGTATGTCAAGGGTTGGAGTGTTAATATTATGTGGCTTGTCCGTGGTTTGGGCAATTAGGGGGCTATTCACTGTTGGCAACGATAGTAGAGGTGAATACACAGCTTCTGAGAAGGAGATGCTGCGTAGGAAAATGAAAGCAAGAAAGGAGGAAGAGAAGATGGTGAAAGGTAGTGTGGAAGTAATGCAGGTGCCCGTAGAGCCTAAAGGCGTGTCGTTTAAGAGGCCTCAACTTGATAAAGAGGAACTTGTCAACAGCATTATCAAGGCAAAGGGATCAAATAATCAACTGGGGATAGCGGACCAAACTTCCGAAAATGAACTTCAGGGGAAAATCGAAGAAATCAGGGCAATGGCACGGCATGCACGCGAAACTGAGAGAACAGACGCTATGCAAAAGTCTAAAGCAACTTCAGAAAATGAACTTCCTTGGGAGGAGGAGGTATCTGATGAAGATTCTGATGAAAGGAGAGAACATATGTCTGTCACTGACACTGACACAGACGATGATATTGAACTGTCCATTAATGGTGCTTCAGATGAAAAATGTGAGACAGAGTTCCATAACATCATTCCTAATGACACTAAAAGCTTGAAATCAGAAGTGAGCAATGAGAAAGAGGTTTCAGCATCCTCAAACTTGACTGACGCCAATATACATTCTGATGGTTCAGGCCAATATAAAAGTTCGTCGCCAAAAAAGCTGAGAATCATAAAATCTGCCAAGGAAGCAAGGGAGTACCTGTCAAGGAAGCATCGAACACCAGAGGTGAGCCAAAAACATGATGTTGGAAACAACGAACACACTGATAGTTCTGGTCTGGTACCCAGTGCAAATGTAGCATCTGGTAACACAAGCCCGGTAATGGATTTAACTGAAAATGTACGTGATCCTACCCCTATAATTGGAATAGATGACTTTTCATATCCATTTGAAGATCGCAGCATGGGTAGTGAAACTGCACAAGGAAATGCGGATAGCCTAAATCACTCAGAAACATCCAGAATATCCTCAGGTCATGATGTTAGTATCTCTAACAAAGTTTCTGGAGTACCTGTAGACAACATCCCCGAGGCAAAAGAAACAGATATTTGGACTCGCCAGACTTGTAATAGTGCAAGTGATACATCACCTTTACTGGGTGACACAAAAAATTCTAAAGTTGATGCAGCAGGCCAACTTCAGACAGAAAAAGTGCCTACTCAGCTCAGGAACCATAAATCTGAAGATACTGCAAATAATGAAACATCAATAGGTCTTCAAAAGTCTGTATTTGCTACTTCTAATGAAGTTAATGATACAACTAATGAGCTAGCTCCATTAGTAAGTAAGGAAAACTGGATGGAGAAAAATTTCCATGAATTTGAGCCCATTGTGGACAAGATTGGAGCTGGCTTCAGAGATAGTTATCAGCTTGCAAAGGAGAAAGCAAGTCGGGAATTGGGTTCAGAAACTGATTTGACGCAGCTGAAGTCAGATGATGGTGAAAGTGAACTTGAATGGATGAAGGATGAAAGGCTTAGGGAGATTGTATTCAAAGTAAGAGATAATGAGCTGTCTGGAAGAGATCCATTTCATCTTATGGATGAAAAAGATAAAGTGGCCTTCTTTAATGGCCTTGATAAGAAAGTCGAACAAGAGAACAGAAAGCTGCTGAAGTTGCACGAATATCTTCATTCAAACATAGAGAACCTTGATTATGGAGCAGGTAAATGACATCTCTTATGTATGCTTTCTTTTAGATATGAAACAGATCAATTCAAATCTACCTCTATATATATATATATATATGTTGTGGCTTAGTTTGTTCTTTTATTCAATATGGGTCATGAGCATGTTGATATGGTTGGTGGGGAAGAATTGTCTTGTGCAGTAGTCTTATTTGACCCGCCAAACATGTTATAAGTTTATCATGCCTAACATCCTTTCCCTTGTGATATTCTTGATATCTGTCTTTGACCCTTGAGTTTCTTTGTTATCCTCTCTTTCTTTTGTTTGTTTCAATTTTGTTATTTTTCCTGCCTTATTTTCCTTTCTAAAGTTTTAGCTATTTTGGCCTGGATTTGATGTTATAAAAAGCCCTTCTTCTTTCTGTTCAGTAATAGAGATAAGGAGTCCTAACTTGTTTTAATAAGCTGCTTTAGAGAGCAAGCAATGTTCTTTTAGTGATCTGATTTGAGTTGAGCCTATTTTATAAGGCATCTAATTTTTTCAATTTGATTAAGTATTTAAGTTAGCTGTAGGAACTACTGATCCACATGCTCTTGTTCCGATCTAGTTTTTAAAACAATTTTTTATTTGATTTTTATCATTATTTCAACTTGGACATCAGACATCTTGTATGGTTGTTACCAGTTTATGTAGTAGAGAAGATGTTTGGGTGTTGCTGTTTTTCTTGTGTAACTCTAGGAAATGTGGGAATCTTTCCCTATAATCATGCTAAAATGACTTGGAAAATTTTCATGGTCTTGCTAATGTTTAATCTTAGAATTCATCGACTGGAAACAAATTAGACTAAAAAACTCCCAACAGCTTTTCTTCCACCATATTAATGATTCTAAATATTCTATGGGACTTTACTTGGTAAGTGATAGTTCAAGTGGAGATATTCTGTTTTGCTGGACATGTTAGCTGATGATTTGTATTTTCACAACAGATGGCATTAGCGTGTATGATCCGCCGGAGAAAATCATACCTCGGTGGAAAGTCCCACCTGCAGAGAGGAACCCCGAGTTCCTTAACAACTTTGTGGAACAAAGAAAGGAACTTGTTACTGAAAGCCTTAAAAGCTCGTTTCTCTCGGGGAAAACTGCAAAAGAAGTTGTTAATACAACAGAAAAACTATCTTCCCTCGAGAATGGTGCTGTGGCAGCAAATGACTCTGATCCAAGGGCAGAAGTTCAGAAAGATAATTTAGTGTCTTCGAAGACTGTTATAGAAGGTAGTGATGGTTCTGTTAGGGCAGGCAAAAAATCGGGAAAGGAGTTCTGGCAGCATACTAAGAAATGGTCTGAAGGTTTTCTCGAGTCTTATAATGCAGAATCAGACCCGGAAGCCAAAGCTGTAATGAGAGACATAGGGAAAGATTTGGACAGATGGATCACCGAGAAAGAAATAAAGGAAGCGGCTGAGCTGATGGACAAACTCCCCGAAAAAGCATTCATTAAACAAAAACTCAATAAGGTGAGAAGGGAAATGGAACTTTACGGGCCCCAAGCTGTTGTGAGCAAGTATCGTGAATATGCTGAAGAAAAGGAAGAAGATTACCTGTGGTGGCTAGATCTTCCCCATGTTTTGGTGCGCATTTTATTCGTGTCTTTGTGATTTATTCAAATGTTTTGAGCAGGTGTCAGCCTGTTGCTTCTGATGGTACCTGTTGGCACGCATTCTGTAATGTTTTCTTGCTGTGTTGCATATGATAATGTCCTTGACATTCCTATGCCCCTAAACGATATATCTTCCTTGTTTGAATTATGTTCTCAGTGCATTGAGTTGTACACTGTCGAGGATGGGGAGGAGAGAGCGGGTTTCTATTCATTGGAGATGGCTGCTGATCTAGAGCTGGATCCTAAGCCATATCATGTTATTGCTTTCGAGGATGCTGGTGACTGCAAGAATCTTTGCTATATTATACAAGCAAAGATGGAAATGCTTGGAAATGGAAATGCTTTCGTCATTGCTAGACCGCCCAAGGTAATCCATAACTTTGATGATGCTTCATATGTTTCTCTTTGATCTTATTGTCCTCTTGGCATTGGGAAAAAAAATTCATCTCGTTTGACTCGTCGTTGTAGGATGCTTACCGTGAGGCCAAAGCAAACGGGTTCAGTGTGACTGTAATCAAGAAAGGCCAGTTGCAGCTCAACGTGGATCAGACGTTGGAAGAAGTCGAAGAGTCGATAGCAGAGATAGGAAGCAAGATATACCATGATAGCATCACCAAGGAGCGCTCCGTGGACGTGAAGGGGTTGATGAAGGGGGTGTTCGGCATCACCAAACCTACCAAGAGGTATATTTTAATCTTTACATGTCTTTCCTAGTAGAATTTTCTCTTTTGAATTGAAAACGTATCTGCCATTGCCTTCGTTGCAGGAAGAAGTCGAAGAGAAAATCAAAGAGGCGAATCAAGCCTTGAAAACGATTGCTTCAAGGTACCTTACCTTTGAGTTATTACAATGCTCAACTGCAGATTAATCCTCTCTCTCCTCTCTTCTCCTTTATCTCTCTAGAGCGAGGAGATCGTTTATTGATCGAATTCAATGATCTAATGCAGAATGTTCCAAGAATTTGTAATCGGAAGTCCATCGTAGCAACAAAAAGAGAACAAGGAATCATCACATCACATGAATCCGAATTGAAATATTAATTTTAATGATATGGACATCTATTTTTTTCTTCTTACTAAATAAATAAGGCCTCCCCATTTCTTTAATACATTCCTTCCCCTTCGGGAAAAAGAGAGAACAACAAGAAGAAGCCTGACGTCAGCAGCGGACGCCCAAAACGGTCCCGCGCGTGACCTCAATGGCGACCCCGCATTTCACCCTGCTCTCCACGCGGTGCATGAACACCCGCAGCACGCGAACCCTCCCGACCAGCTTCATCCGCGTCTCTATCTCCATCGTGCCGCCTGTCTCGGCGCCCCCCACGGCGTCCACTCCGCCGATCGCCACCCTCGACGGCAGCGCGAGCGGGTACTTCTGCAAATCGAACTTCGCGGACATCTTCTGCCTGCCGCGGCCGCCGATTCTCCCTGCCGGGATGAACACGGTGCCGACCGGCTCGCCGGAGTATACCAGCTGCAGCGAGCTGTCGTAGTGCGAGAACTCGTCGCGGTTGGGGTTGGTCACGGTGACGAATTGGAAGAACTCGAAGTTGACGGTGCCGTTGGCGACGGAGAACGTCGGGAACTGGACGGCGTTCACGGCGATCAACGGAGGCTTCGGCTTGAAGAGGAAGAAATAGACGGCGACGGAGGCGGCAGCGATGGCCAACAGAAACACCGTGGCGACGGCGCACGATGCTAGGTTAGTCCGGCGGCTCCTGGATTTGGTACTAAAGTTGTAATGGTGGTGATTATTAGATCTGTGATGAATTTGAGGTTCATTCATCTGTCCAGAAGTGAAGAGAGAAAGAGAGATGGAGGGAGGAGAGAGAGAAGAGATTGTTACTTTGCTAGTTGGTTTTGGAATCAAGGATTTTATGTTATGTTGAATGCAAGTACTTTTTATCAAGAAAAGAGGAAAGAAAGAAAGCAATGATGGTTTTGGCCACGCCATTGCTTTGTTGAGAATCTTGAATTTCTATGTGAGTTTTCCGGTGTTAGTGGGCGGAGGGCGGCGGAGATGGTGGTTTTTATGGTTAATTGTGATTTAATTGAATTGGGCGTCAAAAATTTTGGAGAGAGATAAAGTGATTGATAAAGTAGGAGAGATAGAAAAAGTGGTTGGAGAGATAAAAAAGTAGTGGGTATAAATTGTAAATATGTTGATGTCTATGGGTATTGTGTTGTGAGAAATTTTTCGTTGCTGGAGAAATAAAAAGTAGTGGATATAAATTGTAAATAGATTGATGTTTAAGGATATTGTGTTGTGAGAAATTTTTCATAAATAGAATTAGACTATTTTTTATAGACGAACCAAAAAAAAAAACATGACTATTTTTTGTGAACGAAAAAAATATACGTTAATGCAATGGCGACATGTTTAGTCTCATCTATTCACTTTAATGTATACACCTTAATTAATATAATAAATGATTGACTCGCACTATAAATATAAACTAGTAGGAGCCTTGCCCACCACCATCATTTTCAGCCATCTTATTCCTCCCATGCATCAATTCTAATCAAGTCTTAATTGTGATTAATAAATATTTATTCAAAATACTGAATCCTAGTCACATTCTTAATTTACACCCTAATTAACTAGTAATTAATAACCTAAATTTAATTAAATCGAACTGAGTTTCCGCACACTACTTTTTCTTTTTGTTAGTTTAATTAAATCGAATAGGATGATATCATCATTTTTTATTATTATTCAATTTCATATATTTAGTTAAATTGAGTTATTTGTAAATCACGAAAATTACTTAATACAAAATAGAAATTAGTTACTAAAAAATGCGAAAATGACTTAAATAAAAGTTCATACAATTACATTAATTAAAAAATGATACTTCCTAAATTACTTTAAAATGAAATTACTTAATAAAATGGGTACAAAATAAAATCCTAACTTCTTTTCTAGGATGGCAACCAAGCTCTTGTGATGTTGTAGCTGCACCTCATTCATGTTCGACGTTTCCTTGAATGTCGCAATCATGTACTCCTTGATTAACACCGCCTGAGTCGTGTCATCTACTGACGGATCTCGGCCAACACCATCACCTTCTTTCGCCTTCCTCTTCCCTTTTCTTTTCGCCGCTTTCTGTCCTATAGGACGGATCGGCACCCTTGTGCCAATACTTTCATCTGTCGATGCATTCAAATCGAATGATTCGCCCTCTTTGCTTATAGAGTATTGGCTGGAGACAGTGTGCTTGGTTTTTTTCGGGCCATATGAGGACTCGGAGCCACCAGAAAATTTTGAGTAATTTCGCACAATTGCCTACACCTCCTCGTACTTGAACTGTTTAAGTTTTTCGTTGTAGAAGGTAGTGTGAGCTTGTTCGCGAAAGCTTTCCCAACTATGGCCCAATTGCCATATTTTCGGGAGGTTGTTGATGTAGTCGGCGAATGGATACATCGGTCTAGACCCGGCCCCAATGATTGCAGAGGTTTTTGTAGTCGCGCTCCAACGCCCAAATCGGTTTTAACGCGTTGTATTTTTTCGCAATCTTCTCCCAGAAGATGCGGACCCATTGTCCATTTCTAATCACCGGGTCTTCGGACACATCAATGTAGCATCGGGCCAGTACATTCGTCTCTTACAGCCCATACTTCTTGGATCCGCCCTTACGGACACTAGGGGCTGCATTATTTCCTTTTCCTTTACCAGTCACAGGAGGGGACGGTATCAACTCACCGATGGTGTGCATCACGTCGACGTCGTAGTCTCCAACGTTGATTGCTACAAAGCTGAGGTTGGGGGGGTATTCAGCGTGGCCACCAGAAAAGGATTGGGATCCACATCAGTATCGCGACAATGATTCATAAAATCGTTGAAAGTTTATGGATCACAACTCTTACTTCGACAATACTCAAAGAATCGATTATCTCACTTGAGTTTGGAGGAAATTTTCCCAACTTTAGATACATATATGACGAAAAGAAGAGAAGAAAAAAGCTTGAGTGGTGGAGTGATGAAGAGTTTTTGTGGATTTTATAGAATCCTCAACCCTCCATCCACCCCTACCTCACCCCACTTCCTATCAGACCTGTAACCCCTAGCAATAGCAATGCAAATACTTTTGTCCTTTTTTTCACTATTTTAACTTTTTATAAAAAGAAAGTCATTCTCTCTGCATAGCGGCTGATTTTCGCCACCGTTACCGCCGCCCTATCGAGGCTATCGCAGCCTGGTCATCAGCCACGCGCCTGGCGGTTTGCCCGGCGAAGGCGCGACTTTTTTTTCCCTTAACGCCGCCTCCTCGCGGGCGCTTCTATTTTCCTCTCTTTCACGCGACGTTAATGCTGCTCTTATTTGCCATTCCCTTACACTATTCATGACCGCACACTTAATTTTCCCTTAAATTTTTAACACCACAACAACATGTCCTTAATTTCCCTTTCCTTATCACTAATTATGGGTATCATCTTTTATTTTCTTTATTCTTTCCTATTTCAACTAAATTTTTTTATTTTCTTATTTATATATACTAATTAAATATTTAGCGAATAATTATAAAAGTTGAAATTACATTAAAATAAATGACCATTACATAGTGAAATAAAAATTACATAATTAAAACTCTAAAATTATATTATTAAAATCTTAAAATAACATTATTGAAATAAAACATCTTAATCATTCATCGAGAGGACTGAAGCGCGCCAAATGTTCAATTAAAATCTAGTTGGAGTTGGTCGTGGGCTTAGCAATCGCGTGTGAACTCACGACGCTTTTGGTATTCTTGAAATGTCGGGTACATGATGTCAGCGAGGACGTCCTTTTACCACATACGGTCCGGATCTTTGACGATCGCGAACCGTGCTTAGACTACGCCGAATGCTCGTTCGACGTCCTTACGTGCAGACTCTTGTTTCTGGGCAAAACGAGCCCTTTTAGGCTCAGTTGAATACGAAATGCTCTTAACGAACGTCGGCCATCTCAGATGGATGTCGTCGGCCAGATAATAGCTCATATCGTAGCGAAGACCATTGGCCCAAAATCGTATAACTGACGCTCTACCACTCAACACGTCGTTGAAGACATCAGAGTGGTTCAGGATGTTAATATTGTTATTGGACCCGGTGACACCAAAGAACGCATGCCAAATCCATAGTCGGTGGTCGGCGACTGCTTCTAGCACGATGGTTGGATGTGTGCCCTTGTGACCGCTGGTGTACGCGCTCCTCCATGCTGTTGGATAATTTTTCCAATTCTGGTGCATATAATCGATGCTCCCAAGCATGTCGGGGAAGCCATGTCGTGCTTCGTGCATATAGAGCAAGTGTTGGCGGTCTTGGGCTGTGGGCGACCTCAAGTATTCAGCGTCGAATGCATCTTGAATGACGCGGAAGAATCATACTAAACATTCCCGCCCAGTTGATTCAGCGACGTACATGTACTCATCGAATTGATCGGCACGGTTGTGTCAGGCCGCTGCTGGAAGTACTCCTCACGAGCCTCCAACGTTTTCCACTATGTGCATGAATAAATTTCTGCACACATATAATCGGCACCGAAATACGCCTACCCCTCTACCGCAGACTGTCGCATAAATAATCACCCACAAGGCGTGCAGCGGCGACTTCTCGTTCCATGTGCACGTATTTCCTCGGTTGGGGTTGATTGATTGAAAGAGCAAAAGCTTTAAATTATAGAAAGAAGTTAGATATTTTTTTGGAGATGAATATGTGAAAATGAGGTGATTTTATTGATATTTATAGAGCAAAAACTTTAAAGTGCCGTTAGCTAAAATTTTAAAAAAATAAATCAAAATAGCCATTGGAATACCGTTGAGATGACTGTTATTTAAAAAATATTTAAAATTCAAAATTCAAATTTAATAATAATAAAAAAAACTTAAACTTGGCCACTTGCTGAAGTAGCACGTGCACTGCACGCGCGCTCCCCATTGGCTGTGAGGGACACATGCGCGTGACGGCGCTTGAGGGCGAGTTGCCCTTGCAGGCGGCAAGATCCGGCGGCAGTGGCATGCGACCTTGCAGCGGCCGTACCCGCCGGGACGGCGAAAATGGCACCTGTTACTAAAACCTAGATATATCATATATGCCTTGAATAGTCTGATCGTATGTTCAAGAATGAATATTGAAGGTGAAGACTGACAATTATCCTTTGTCAATACAATACTGTGGGTAAGAGTGGTTGAGTGGAAAAAACCAACAGAAGCTTCGTCGCAATTTACAGAGATAGAGATATAAATGCAACGGATAGATTCTTTAACAATGAAATTAAAATATTTGGGCTGTTTTGCCACATCACATCCACTAATCTTTTTCCCAAGTTATTATAAAATCCCATTGATAATTAATTTGCTTTCACAAGACTATAAATAATAAAATTTACACTGTTATTATTTTGTTTAACTATATATATGCATGAAGGTTTAAAAAATTATTATTGAATTGTACTTGGTATTTGTGAAAGCTATTTTAACCTTGATTTGTTTTTCTTGTAAAAGCTGATTATTATAGGCAATATTTTAAATAATCTGGTGGTTTTTATAACCGAACCAGACCGTACATCACACCGATTCGCAACTGAATTGGTCGAACTGGCCAGTCCGAACCGATTTTTGAAACACTGATTATTATAGGTCTCCTCATCTTAATTTCTGAAAATTTGGTTATAAAAACTCTAATTTCGTATCAATTTTAAGTCAATAAATTCTGAAGCTTTTTAATTTAATGTTTAAATTTTTTGAAAAGCACAGTAGTAGGAAAATGAATAACGGCGTTAGATTGCTTAAACATTTACCGTGAAAGTGGGAATTCAACGCCAAGAATTCCAGCTAAAACCGCGTTCTCTTTCTTCTTCTCCAACCAAACACAAAATTTCTCTCAC
>JAYDZE010539481.1:0-14769 GCA_034509125.1 Monilaria moniliformis
CCTATCACTAGGGATGTTACAATCTTGATTCATTTTATTAACTATTCTCGGAGAATCGCCGAAAACCCCTATTCGGCAATCTTATCGCACCGGAAACTCGTATCTTTAACTAGGGCCATTTTAGGGATATTACAATGCACGTAAATTCTGGGTCCTCTCAGCCCTCTCGGGACGTGCTCTTGATGCGCAGTAGCCCACGCCCTTATCAATCTCATCATGTATTATTAGCTGAAGTACAAAGTCTTCCTCCTCGTATGAGTCGGAACTTCCGTAAAGATCCATGGAAAACAATTGAGACAAGAAAAAAAATGAGATAAAGTGAGAGAGTTGGGTGATTTGAGTAGAATATGTAGGTATTAATAGAGTTTGAGAAACCACACCCCCATCCCACCCCACCCACTTTATAGGCGTAGTAAAAGAGGGCCGGCCAAATCACAATTTTCCATATTATATATTTATATATATAAGCATTTAAAAAAAAATTAAAACCACGCGGCACCGGATCTCCACAATGCCGCCACAGCCGATGGCTGAATCATTGTCTGACGAGGGGTGAGCGCCGCAGCTATTGGCTACCACACGCCACTGCGGCGGGATCGAGAATGACGCGGCCGCCGCCCCAGCGGCCCCAAATGCGAATGCCCAAAGGAACTAATTCCACCCTTTGATACCCAAAACCAAGAAATGTAAAAAACTCTACTGCCTTATATAATCATATTTTAGTTTATTTGGATACTAATATCGTAATCAGTTACAACAGTATAGTTTTTAAATATTTTTATTGTTGCAGATACAATTAACTTTCATTTTTTGAGGTTTTAAGTATTATAATTAAATAAAACTGCATATTGATACATTTGGAGTCTAATAACAAACAATGCAACAGTTATTTTAATATGTATTCTCAAGACTGGTATTGTATTTTTCCATGAAATATATACTTAGGGCATCCACAATCTGAGACGCGTTGCGGGTGGAGTGGCGAGACGGGATACGCGAGATGGTGGAAAAAGGGGCGGGCTAGCTCGCCTCACGCCCCTTTCTCCGCGGCCAATGACAGTTAATGTGACATAATATTTATTTATTTTTATTTTTAATAAAATTCAAAAAATTTATAATATATATATCCCCAACTAGTGAGATTTTTCTTTCTTCTTTTTTTTGTAGTCATCTCAATCCCTATAAATATCCTTATTCACTCACTCTATTTTTCACATCATTTCTATCTATTTTTTCTCTCAACTTCATCATCTTCCTCACACTCTTTGAATTTTCGAAAGTTAAAATGTTCGGCAACGACAACTAAAATTAATGTCGAGATTGGTTCCTTCGTGAGGGCTACGATCCAAACACGCCGGGTTCCACCCAGTCGTCGACTTACCTCATGTCGGCGCCCCAAGAGACATACCCCCAGGAGCTCCCCACCTAATAGTTGGACCACATTCAAATCTCCGATGAGCCGACTGGCCGCAACGTTCGAGTGACATACACCTCGGAGAAAACGAAACAGATTTTCGAGATGTATGTCAACACATGCGAAATCCGATCGTCTGAAACCAACAAAAATCCAAGGTTTTTGGGGATAGTTGCCGCTGTATAAAACGCACGCCACCCGGAGGGAGCCTCGACGCGCATGCAGAAGAAGATTCGGTCTCAATTCGACCGAGTTAGCCCATAAATCTCCAAGTTTTGCGGCATCTACAACAACTTGGAGAAAGATTGTTCAAACGATGCAAGCGAGTTGGATATTTTTAAATCCATCATTACCAACACGACACCGGCAGACCGTTCAAGTACGTCTCCACTTGGGAGAGGGTCCGGAACGTCGAGAAGTGGGCAGGTGGCATAGATTTAGCGCCGAAGCGCACGAAACATACCTCAAGCTGCCACTACTCCACAAGCGGTGGCGAATAATTAGGAGGCGCGACCGAAAGGGCATCAAGAGGTCGAGTCGAACCCGTCTGACCGGAACAAAAATAGCAAAAAGAAAGGGAAATGTGGCGGCGTCGAGCAGTGGCACCTCCACAAATGGACCCGAAGCGATGAAGGCGACAATAAAACCTTCATGTACAACTTGTTGGTGAAAACATATAACAAAGACACTAGTGTTATAACACCTCAATAATTGGAGGTGCATTAGAGATTGATCAACAATCTCAAAAAGGATTTAGATATGCCTACGAAAGATTAGTACTTTTCTGTTTTTTATTATGTAATATTATGACTTTAATTATGTAATTTTTGATTTTCAATAATGTGTTCATAGAATTTTTAATTATCTAATTTTTTAATATGTAATATTTTGGTTTTTAATGATGTCATTTTAATTATTTTAGTAAAAATCAAATATTCTATCAATTTAAAAATTAATTTAATTATAATATTTAATAAATGTAAAAGAAATTAGGAATGAATAAAAATTAAAAGATATAGGTGCTGTTTTTTGATTAAAGAATGGGGTGAAAAATGTTGTGGGATCCATAAATAATTTATTAATAGTACAAGGAAAATGTCTCACATTTGCCGTATTTAATGAAAATTCTAATATCAATATATACCAAGTATAAATCACATAATGAAAACAAAATCCAAAACCAATCAGTAAAACAAGGATTTCGACTTTACCGATTACCGATTTTCAAGCTATATATGAAGCCAGAATCATTATTTCAAACTTTGAGAAACGGAATTGGGATAGGCCGCGACGGAAATACTGCTGAATAGGAACTTATAATGAGAAAAGAGGTAAAAAAATGTGCTTAAGTTACATGATCAAAAGTAAAGTATGTCAAGCAACTACCAAGACAAAGAATGCAATTTGAGCAAATAACGAAAAAAAACACCAAACCAATTTAGGCATCTTTTCTACAGTCAAACAGACGGCTAATTTGAATACAATGCAACGCAGCACTTCATATCCTAAATATTTGAACAAGCAAGCAGCTGCCTTGGCACAAGGACCAGACAGTTTTCCTTTAATCATGTTCTCTTCAAGAGGTACCCCAATAGGATGCCTATCAAGCAAACAACGATGACATATGCGATCGGGACACCCCCACCATGGCTTTTCCGCCTCAACACCTCCTGTGGAACATAAGCAAATGAATAACATACCGAGCAGTTTGGCACCAAGCTCACCCAAATGGAATGTAAATAATCAAATTCACTTCACACTTACAACAAGATCTCCTCCCCAACCATCCCAAAAAAAAAAAAAAAAAAAAAAAAAAAAAAAAAAACACAAAACACAAAACGTAGCAGCAAGATTCAAGAAAACATGAATTTTATAAGGCCTGGCCACATTACCTTTGACAAATAAAGTAATGCCAAAGTACTTCAAAACAAAAACAAACCATATATGTATAGAGAAAGAAGAAGAGTTGGCAGGTATAGGTTTTGTTCAAAGAGGCAAACTCGTACATCCGCCCTAATTAAATCCTAATTGGGGATTGATGTGGATTTAATTATAGTAGATGCATTGTACATTTCTTGCCTTGTTCAAATTAGCATGAGAAACCTGTCTGCTTCTTTTAGAAAAAAATGCATAACAAATCCAACCAAAAGCTATAAAAAATGACAATACAGGGATACCAAGTATATGTAAAAAAAGAAAACAAAAAAGATCTTATAAAACAGATGATAGGCATCTGACATGACATTGATCAACAAATAGTGCTTGATACAGAATGTGAACGCTGAGTCGCTGACACTTGCCCAAATTCACAGAACAATTTGAGACACTGAAATGTAAATTTTAAGGTAGACTATATATTAGACCTGGATATGTAGAAAGAGAAAAAACAGTTTGAAATAAAGATCAGCACAGACTTCAGGACAGATATCTTTTGATGTGTCTGATTCCAATATGTCCAAGACCTTGTTCAAGCATTGTTGGAACATACAAGAAACATGTTGGTTTGGTTTAATAATGCAATTACTCCATGGAAAAAAAATCCAAAGGAGCTAATTATAAAAGACTGAAACAATAAATTACCAGTTCTTGCTGAAGCTTGTTGTTTTCCTGAATAGCAGAGCGTTTCTCCTCAGCCAGCCTTGAAATCAGCGCCTTAGCCTACAATTAAACATAATATTAAGCAAAAGTGGACAACAAAGGTTTTATATATGGCTGAAGAACCAAGCAATTACCCAATATGGACATTATTTTTCCAAATATGAGATCCAGCATTCACAGAGTAAAATTGGTAGGGTAAGAACTTTAACTACTGATAAGTTCAGATATAACACCAAAGTGCCAAACTATAGGAAGCCAGGAAAGAAATTCAAACTATTTGCACTCACTTCTATTTCCATGCTTAATTTACAAGTAGGATCCTAAAATATATGAATTTAATATATACCTAGTCTGTGCTCATCAGACTTGCCAACTTACTACTATTAACTTCATACCCGAGGTTGTAAAGGAAGAATCTAAATCTTTACCTTGCAACTATATCTTCAACAACTCAATGAACAAACAAACAAAACTAGGCCACACCAGTTCCATCCAAAATAGAATGAAGATATGAACAAATAACCATGAAGAATAGATTGTTGTAAATTTGGATATAACCTCTAATGAGCTCTCCTGTTGCTCAAAGATCCCTTTAGACATCTGCAGTATAAAGAAGCAGAATGATCATGGACTTCCTAAATAATATGGAAATGGTGCATGCTGGATACTAAGCAAGCATCCCTTACTTACATTGTTGAAATCAGAAGTTTGATTCACAGTCCCATTGTCTGACACTGAGGCCCTAGGCGAGGACCCTTCCTCTGATCCCTCTCGCACAGGTGAAGGTGGTTGAGGGGGTGGAACATAGGTAACCCTCAACTTGCATTCATCAACCTGATTCCCTGAGTCTTTGCTGAACTGGAAAACAGAGCAGAAGTAAACAAGGAGCAGAAGTAAAACAAAGTACCATTTTCTGGCTAAACTCTTACTCGTTAACCAAAACTATAGTAAATAATGAAGACTTGTACCATTTCAGCAGTAATATCCTTTGCAGAAGATCCAGGGTTCACAACTACGCTCTGGAGGAGAAATTTATCCCTGCATTGCATGTCCGGAGGAGCTTCCTTTTGGGCTTGCATCATAACTTTATGATCATCAGACATTTTATGAATTCAGTAACTAAGAGTATAATCATACCCATTAAATCTTATTTCTGAATAATAGTTTCCAATCACTAAAACTATAATTGACTAAGTATGAATCAATTGGGTGACATACGAGATACAGATGCAATCCCATATGTACACAAATAGATAGAAATGGACCTATAACATCACAAGTAGAGTGCGGAGCCACGACTCCAGTGTTTGGCCTCACACAATACTTCTTTGGATTCGTAGTCTTCACCTGAATATTTCAACAAAAATCATGTGTGAACGTAAGAACTACATATTTCCACGTGCATTCTATTCATTATTTTTAGCATATCTATACCAAACTAACCAAAAAAAAAAAAAAAGTTGAATGGCAAAAAGAACAATTCAAAACGTTACCTTGAAAGCCACGAAGTTATCCGTTTTATTGGACATTCGCATGGAACATGAGATCTGTCTCTTCAACTCGACTTTCATAAACAAAGCACGAGAAAAAGAAAAATATTAACCAAAATATAAAGATCTAAAATTACAAAATTAAATCAACATCTTCCGGATTTCCCCAAAGTAGTAGAATCTTCTAGAAAAATCATCGAATATAGAAGTAGAACCCCGCCCAAAGCCCTCCACAAGAAAAACAGACTAAGAAGACTCTCAATTACATTGGAATTGAAGTTCGAGCGGTTCGATTTGGAGAAGCTCGCCGTTACTCATTTCTGAGCGGATCGCCGATCTACCCACCAGATAATTGAGGATATCAAGGATTACTGCGTAATCAAAACGCTTTCACCGGCGGCGGTGGCTGAACTGAAGCACAGCGGAAGCAGATTGCACGGCTGATTGGGAGAGCGGAAGGGGAAAAGGGAGGAGATCTGGGGTTTTCGAATTTCTGGAAAATCGGTATATGCGGTTTTCAGTTTAGAGAGGAAAATAGAGAGCAGAAAATAATTAAATAATGGGAAAGAGGAAAGTGCAGTTTAGTGTAATAGACTAAAGGCGCATTAATGCGACTGTATGCCCAGAGATGCAACGTAATTATCTATACTTTTTTATGTTTATTTTATTAAAGTGTTATATAATTAATAAATATTTGTATATCAATCGAAAGAATAATCGAATATTTTGTTTCCTAATTTAAAATAAAAATCGATTATTTTGTCACCTAAATCTACTTGTATGGGACAGAAGATAGTATTGTGCTCCAGTCGAGAGCTTTTTCTGTACACCACAAGGCAATTTCTTAATGTCAATTAAAATAAAATGTTTAAGAAATAAATGACGAAGTGGGACATTTGGATATATAGTGACATGTCATTTTTAGATTATAACATGAATTTTACTTCTTCAGTGAACTTTTAACCCCTTAAAAAATTACAAATATAATTTGTACTTATTTACGTTGTTTACTTAATATATTATTTGCGTCAATATTTTCGGCTAATTAAAGCTTACATGATCGTATGTAATGTTGTAGTGGTTCCGTCAATATACGATGTAGTGATCTCACATATGTGTGATGTAGTAGATTTCTTATCTTGTATGGTAGTATAGTGGCCTTCGTCCGGTATATAGTGTATGTATATATATATATACCAAATGTAATTCTAAAGAAAAATTATGATATAAAATTTTCAAATTTGAATTTTGAGTGATAATTATTTATATAGACACATGTTTGAAATCGGTTTAAAGCCCACAAACTAATCTATGTTCTTTTACAAAGACATGTAATTTGGGAAATCGATACTACTTAGCGGCTCTATGATTCGTTTTAGAATTATACTCGTATTATATAGTGTTTTTCTTCTTTCTTGATAAGTGTTTCACTTAAAAAATTGAGAGTATAATTATAACATATTTTTATTTTATCTTTATTTAATATTTTTTGAAATTTGATACTTAGTTGTATATATATATTTGTAGTGATTTCTGAATTAGTTCATCAACATAATCAAAATCAATAGGTAGCCACGAACTTAGAAAAGTTACTAATATAATCGATATTTTGACTTTTGGACAAAAATGCCATTCACAATATTTCTCTTTTAACTTTTTATTTTTATTTTTTAACCATTTCCCAGAATCGCCTTTGTCACCAGAGTTTATCATGTAAATCCTCAATAAACACTTAGTATTTTTTAGATTTGGAATGGTTTGGTATGCAATATATAGATTAGGTGAATTCATACCATGTACGCCGAACCTGCATGCATCAAGTTTTGTATGCAAGGTATAATTTGACCGAATTCATAATATACATACCAAACTTGCATGCCGTTTGAATTCATACGATACAAATTTGATAATTCTAGAACGAATTCAACCAATTCATACCAATCTTGCCATAACTTCTAGTATGCAAAATATGAATTGGCTAAATTCATACCGTGTATACTAATCTTGTATGGTTTGAATTTTTTGTGACGTTTTGATACAAGTGTCAAGATATGATAAGATAAAAAAAAATCGTGATAAAAATTGAAATAAGAATCAAAATTAAAAATTATATTAATTGTTTAGTAGATAATTAAAACTAAAATAAAAATAAATAGGATATTTAGTAATGTAGATAATTTTATAAATTAAATGTAAATTTACGTTTTTATTCTTCCCTCACCACCCAGACGTGAAACTGCCCGTACACCCAATTTCTTCCCAAAAATCTCGATTCGTCATCCAAATATGTAGTTAAACGAAGCAACAAATGCAGAATGCAACAGTGAACAAAACGTCAAAGTTTCTTTTATATACAACATATGAGTCATAAAATAAGACCTAACAATATGAAGCTGCAGAAATACAACCAAGATGAATAACACTAGATATGAGCAATACCAAAATATACGATCTATGAGGAATTGAGTTAGATTTGTATCCTACTGTCTCGAATAACTTAGAAATTAAAGACATAAATCGAATATTGAAAAGGAAAATTTGTTATTCCAGTTCAATGAACTGAAAAACCGAAACGCAATCAAATCCAAACTGAAATTCGCCCAATTCCATAAATCCAAAATCTCCAAAAATCTCAAATTTTAATTTCAAACAAAATTACTGGTTTTCCAGCGATAATGCAACGATATCACCCGACAATCGACGGAGGAAGGCGGAAGAGCAGTCGAATTCTTCTCCGTCAATTCTACTCTCTACCATCTTCGACAAATTTAGCCCGTGAAATTTTAGGGATTTTCTCTGCTTCAATTCTTCTCCATCATTTTTTCAGCAGCCGAATTTGGGGACGAATTCTCCGCCAATTCTCCATAAATTCTTCAACCATGTGCTGAATTTGGGGACGAAGTTGGAGGCGATCTTCTCTGCTTCAATTCTTCTCCTTACCATCTTCGACAACATTGGGAAAGAAAATTTCAAACGACGGAAGGAGACTCATGTGGTGACGAAGACTCTTAGAGGCGATGAGGGTAAAACATAGAAAGAATGAGAAGAGATGGAGGGAGTTGGAGATGGCAGCGTAGAGAGAGGGGGGAGATAAAAAGGTGAAAATGAAACCCCGATAGCTCTAATCACAGAGTGAGGCTGCCAGCACTAAACAATGCTTTTTGGCGTTTTGACCAAACAATTAGATAACACTGTTTTAACAAAAAACACTATCTAACCGTGGCCAAATCTTAAGTACTAAACATGGTCTTATTATGCAAACTTAGTAATTTTGGTATGAATTCAGCAAATTCATACTAGCCTTGTCAAATCAAGTATGATTTAATAAAAAACAGAGAGAAATTTTCAAACCATATTTATCCACTGAATTTCCTAAATTGTTAAATAATGTTGAACATTGTATTGTTTTCGCCTTCTCACACTTTCACACCCTAATCCATTCAAATAAAATTTGTTTAGTCATGTTCTTTCTAGAAATGATGTTAAATTCATAATTTTAAAAAGTAATGTTGTGGAAATTAAAGTAAGTGGCACAAAACATGCTGGGAAATTTATTTTCAAATTGCAAAATCTTGGTAAGATAAGATGGCAACCAGGTCAAGATGATGACGGTTATTTATGCTAAATCTCGTAGACGAAATTTCCCCCTTATTGTGGGATCATAAACAATTCGTTGTACAATTTTTAGTGCTCACATTTTCTGTTTTATTTTTGTAATTCTTATTTAACTCATTAAACATAAGTTTTGAAGTGAAAAATTGATTTCTTGCAGCCATAAATTAATCTAATTATAACTATTCTCTGTTCCAGAAAAGTTAATAAAATATAAGTATTTTTTAATATAAAAACTCCAACACAATAGTAGTTATTTTTTTTCTTCTGATTTGTCGCCTGACAGCCGTCGTATTTAGAATGAATGATGATGAGGGTGACGATATTTCTATTGAAACCGCCCAATAATATGTTACAAAAACGGGATATTTGTCTTTTTTAGGTGAAAAAAAAACGGAATATTATATACAAGCTACAATTACAATTCGTATTGACATCGTCATCAACTTACTACTTAAGTTACAACTACACCCTTAGTCTATCCGCTTGCCCCTTCCAGGATATGAGGAAGGAAATTATTTTTTCTTTTCTTTTTTTTTTTAATTTTTTTTTTATAGATAAACACTGGCCTATATCATTTTCCCTTTATGAGAGAGCACGAAACCATATTGCTTTTTTTTCTTCATTTAATCGTATTCTCATTATCACGACCGTTGTATTTTAAGTCAATGAACTCATTCTCAAAATTCAACTAAAATTTAAGAAAAATAAAAATAAAAATAAAAATAAAATTAAATATGGCATAGAGGATCTCATATACATGTGTGTATTTTATAGCAGTATGCTGGATTCATATTAGTAGTAATAAATATTTTCCGAGTCTTAAATATGTCATATTTTATGAAATACGATAATAAAATACTACTAAAATGCGTAAAGAACATATGGAGCGCATGCCATTGTATATATAGATAACGTAAACCTAAAATAGGTAGATGATGCATTTTCTCGAGATGTGACATGGAAATTGTTAATAAAATCTGTATCAAGTATTATGTAATCGGGTGTTATCGTATCTGCACTAGATGAAACCTAAGGGCGGGGGGATGCTAATTCATCATACTATATTTTATATAATATGGACGTGACCAATGCGTACGTCAAGGTGTGACATATGATCCCACAATCCAGCCTCAAACTGAGATCGGGTGGCTCGAGCGCTGCTCGTGCCAAGGTAATCAACCACATGCACATACATATATATACATGTCAATTGTTTTCCAAAGAAATGTCAACGGCGATGATAATGATGAAGAAGGAAAGAGCTACCATGATGTTTGTAATGTCATTTGTCAAGTAATATGGAAATCATTAGAAGAATTCCAAGAAAAAGGAAGGCGGTAGTTAGTTATCGCCATCATTCCTCGAGGTGATATTCGCTTCTTTTTAATGATATGCGATGAGGGAAACTCGCAGCCGCTTCTCGTGAGTGTTTTCCTGGTTTTAGTTAATTTTCCCATGTTGGTTGATTTTGTGCAGGAAGCAAAAGGCTTTGCTAACGCAGTTGATGAAATACGCAGTTCCTGCCGTGCTCACTCTCCTCACAATCAGATACCAATCCAGATCATCGGACATCCTATTTGGGCATAATAAGGCGCCCCTGTGGTGCTTCGTCGCTGCCACCACCGTTTATTGGGTGATGGTGGGGGTGACGGAGCAACGCATGGGAGAAAAATGGGTTGAGAAACTGAGGCGTGCTGCTCTTGCATTTGGAATTCTGTCTGTCGTATCTTTACTGTCGATGTTTTTGCCCTACCCTACTTCCCTGATGCCTCTGCTCGTTTGGATGCCTCTTGCTCTGCTGCTGACGTGGCCGAAGGCCTGCGCTTGGACTCATCGTCGAATCGGCCAAATACAAGCCATGGTGGTTAGGGCAAGAGAGCTCGTCTCCACAAACAAGCCACCTATCTTGCCCGTGTGAGGTGAGCTAGCTAGCTGTTGAATAAATTGAGAAACTGCATGCAACAGAGATGTTTATGTTTTGGATATTTGAATGTATTGATGTAATTTTTTACTTGGGGTCCCGTACACCCATGATTAAATACCATGTTCCGGTCATGCTTGTCCCCACCACCAGCCAAACCAGACGCCCTATGTCGGGAGAATCCGAAATTCGATCAACATCTGTTTCTTTGAGAAAGTTTACATTGAGAAGCAAGTACTAAATTTAAAATCATAGTTTGATTGCCCTTGTAATTATTTTGTAATACTCATTTAATTAACAGATTAAAAATTGCAGAGTTTTCCATGCAAGTTTTTGGCAATTGACTTGACTTGAAAGAATCAAAGGAAAAGGACATCCCAAGGATGGATTAATTTAGTTTTCTCTTTTTTCAAAATATATAATTTTTTATAATGTATTTTTTCCAAGTTTTAGTCTGTCACGAAAAAAATCATCAGACTTTATTGACTTAAAGCTGTATCGATAAAATTCCAACTTCTCTGGAGAGAGAAATTTCTGAGACAAGAAGAGTATATATCAAAATCATACACAAGGACAAGGTAACTGCCTGATTCCAGCTATCCAAAAACCGACCTAAAAAATTACGTGATTTCACGGAATCTGTATGGGAGTAACAACCTGCAACGACTGGATCACATCGATATCAGGCATGTTCAGTGGCGGCAGAGAGAAATGACTGTACGTGGAGCTCCCTCTCCTCATCTCCTGCATCGTCATAAGAGCACCCACCGTGTTCCGGAATATTCCCTCTCCAGGCACCGCCGCCGCCGCCACTTCGTCTTGCCTCTCCCACGGCGGGAACACCGATTCTATGGTCGTCTCGCACTCCTTCACCAGCTTCGAGATCAACTCCGTCGTGAAGAAGGGCTGCTGCAGCACTTTCTGGATGAACGGCAGCCGCAGAATTCCGCCGGTTCTCTTGTCGTGCTTTTTCAGGATTTTCGCCAGCCCTGCACAATTCGCATCCATTTTTTAAATTAAATTCTCATAATGTGTGAACATAGATGAAGAACTGACGATTTAAATTGATTTTGTATATATACCTGTGTAGTTGATGTTGCTGTAGTTCATTAACAGAACCATTTCGCCGTGAAAATTGACGATGTCTTTCCTGATTTTGGCCATTTGCTCTTTGAACTCCGTCTCTGATGCTTCACTGCCGTTGGGTCCCCATTTCTCCACGACTTTCTTTATTCTCTGCGGCAATTCCTGCATCATTTTATTTTTCAGATTAATCAATTTCTACCATTTTT
Source organism: Monilaria moniliformis (assembly GCA_034509125.1). Taxonomy (NCBI): domain Eukaryota; kingdom Viridiplantae; phylum Streptophyta; class Magnoliopsida; order Caryophyllales; family Aizoaceae; genus Monilaria; species Monilaria moniliformis. Next base: position 12,331 of record JAYDZE010539481.1, read on the forward strand.
ATTGGATAATATATTACGAGTGATGGTATAAGTTGTACCTCATGTTCGGATCTTCTATTCAGAGAAATCTTTTACTTTTACAGATTGGTTGCAAAATAACAAATATTGAGGTTAAAGTGAGAAAGAGTTTGATGAGCAGTGCAGTTAGATAATTAGATTAAGGCATCAGTTTGTTGCCTCTTGTCCATCTAAATTAGCTAAAAGTGAATGACATTTTAATTTTTTATTCATGGTAAAACTGAAAGGAAAATATAGAATAAAATAAAGAAACCTTATGGCGAATGACGAAATCCTCTTCTTGCTCCATAAAGAAGGCATTGAACTTGTCGATCTCAGCGTTGAGCAAATACATCAAGTCCGCCTGGCAGTGCAGCGTGGGCATCAATTTCAGCAGCTTCTTGAGCTTCTTGTAGGACAAATACTTATCCCGCCAATCCGGCTGGCTCTCCTCTATTTGCTGCTTCAATCTCTTCCCGAACTTCATTAATTAGCAGCAGTGTGTGTGTGTGAGTGTGTGTGTGTGTGAAGAAGGGAATTAGGTGGCTTTATTGGTCAAAGATAGAATATCTAGAGAGCATATGCTTTGCGTGATCAAGGAAGGACCCTTCAAGTCCCAGCATATTCGTCTTGCCTTTTTATGCCTTTTAATTAATTATTAATTACTACTAATTAGTCCTCCCTCCTCCGTGTGGAAATATCTGGATCTTTTATGCCAAGCATCATTCCAGAAGTGGTTACTTGGATAATCATATTTAATTCAAATAATTCCTAGGAATCTCCTTAGAAGTAAGAATCTCCCAAGGGAATGGAAAATTAATGCCACGTCGCTTTATTCAATAACTCACGAGGGTATAATGGGAATTTGCTTCCCTCTTCCAATATCCATAATAACAATTGAATGAATTTAAACGATAAATATTTGGATGAACAGATTTGAACTAGAACGGCGCCGTTTGTGGGGTTGTCTTACGTTATCCGAAATTGTCTTTCAGGTAAGAAATTTACGCAGTTAAACCTCAACTAAAACCCTCGATCCTTTCTTGCAATGCCTCAGCAGCAAGAATGGCTGTCTCAACGAAAACCCCACGAATTTCTCTCAGTTCCGAACATTCAAATCCCCAATTTTCCAGACTGCCCAGTACTACAAGTCAGAATTTTGTTCAGATAATCTCTAGAAACAATCAATTTTCCCTCAAAAAAAGCCACCATAATTCTCTTCTAAACTCGAGTTCATCCTTCACTGCTGACCCCAATTCGTATTTAACTCAGCTATGCACTCAAAACGAGCTGAATCAAGCCGTAAATGTTCTTTCTTCTCTGGGGAAAGAGCTCCGAACTGATATAGAGGAAGAAACCTTTGTATCTTTGGTAAGGCTTTGCGAATACAAGAGGGCGTCTAATGAAGGTTCGTTCATTTACTCTCTGGTGTCGAATTCAACTACCCATTTGAGTTTAAGATTAGGGAATGCGCTCTTGAGCATGTTTGTGAGGCTGAGGAATCTGGGTGATGCGTGGTATGCTTTTGGGAAAATGGAGGAAAGGGATTTGTTTTCTTGGAATGTCTTGATTGGTGGGTATGCGAAGAACGGTTTTTTAGAAGAGGCGATCGAGTTATATGGGAGGATGTTATGGCTTGGTGGTGCAGGGGTTAGGCCCGATGTGTATACTTTCCCTTGTGTGTTGAGAGCTTGTGGTGGTTTGGGGAACTGGGAATGGGGTAGGGAGATTCATGGCCACGTGTTGCGTTTTGGGTTTGAGGCTGATGTCGATGTTGTGAACTCACTGATCACTATGTATGTCAAGTGTGGGGACTTGTGGAATGCAAGGATGGTGTTTGATAAGATGGGTAGGCGGGATAGGATCTCGTGGAATGCTATGATCGCGGGCTACTTTGAGAATGGTGAGTGTTTGGAAGGGCTGCGCTTGTTCTTTTCCATGAGGGAATGCTGCTTCCATCCGGACTTGATGACCATGACTAGTGTGATTTCAGCGTGTGAGGTCTTTGGTGACGAGAAGCTTGGGAAGGCCGTTCATGGGTATGTTGCAAAGATGGAGTTTGGAGATGATGACTCAGTAGGCAATGCATTGATTCAGATGCATTCGAGTTTTGGGAGGTTGAGTGAAGCAGAGAAGGTTTTTTCTGGAATTGAGTGTAAAGATGTGGTTTCTTGGACATCAATGATTACGGGTTATAACAACAATGGTTTTGCCAGTAAGGCTGTCGAGACTTATAAACTGATGGAACTCGAAGGGGTTGCCCCTGATGAGATCACTATAGCCAGTGTGTTATCTGCTTGTGCTTCTCTTAGTTTTCTTGATATGGGAATCAAGCTTCATGAGTTGGCCAAAAAGACAGGACTTATAGGTTATCTTATGGTCGCGAATGTTCTCATCGACTTCTATGCCAAGTGTAAATGCATTGATAAGGCTCTAGAGGTC